>JAVQKG010296134.1:0-10129 GCA_036025885.1 Hypseleotris bucephala
TGAACTTGTATTACAAAATCAATACCACCAATGGAATAAATTTGTGGGACACTCTGCTGCATGTATAGAGGCCATAATCCGAGGACTGCAGATTTTTAGTTTTCTCTGCCCTACTTAGAAATAAAGGGGAGTTTTTTCCTGGCCACTTGCTTCTACTAAAGGAGCCGGTGTTCCATGTTATGGCGCTATGTGAGTGATTGATTGATTTAATCCTTTCAATGTAACCAATTGAGTCATAAATACAGAACTGTCATGTCCAATTTGCGGCTGCGTTGCCTGACAATTAACGCCCCCCTACCTCAGCCCCACCAGCAGCAGACATTTTTATGCCTCATATGCAGCGAGACTGATTGCCCCTTATCTTTCAACACTAAAAACCACAGCCCCCTTTTCTATTGCAAAATCATGCGATATCAAAATAATAACGTGACATGAAATCATTTCCAAGTCATCATTCCGGTATAAAAGCTTGGAGGTCACGTCCAAGATGATGATTTTCCAGGTTGGTGCACACCGAGCTGCTGTTTAGTTCATCAATCTATGCCTTTGATTTCCCAGTGCCATGTTACAACTATAAATTTACATATAGATTGGATTGGAGAATTTAACCTGCGGCTATAATCATATTTGGCTCCAAACATCATTTGGTCAATTTGAAGTAAAGTTACACGATTTTCAAGCTGCTTGTCATAAGGAGACAAACTAACTTGCAACATGGCTTTTGATGGCTTAACTGTATGTATTTGAAATTAGGCCATTGATCCATTCTTAGCTTTAAAAAGAATCACAGCATTTAATCAACCTTTCAGAACAAAAATTAAATTAAATTAGCTTAAACATGTGTCTTTAGATAGTGAAAAACATTGATGATTTTAGATAAACACAATTGTCCAAGAAGCTCTAATGATCATTGTCTTTATTCAAAAACATATTATGATAATTTTACAGGAATAGAGAATAGGGACCCAGAAGGAGCAAGTGCCCTTTCTAACATTACCTTTCCTTTACAGTAACAAATATGCAACAATAATTTCATGGCCATGTAATATCATACAAATAGATACATTCTATATACATTTCTCCATATGTATTTTTTATTCTTGAACCTAGTCACCCACACTTAGAAATAGATGGTAAATAAAGGATTTATATAGTACTGTCTATGCACAAATATTTTTCAAACATCATACATTACATTAGCAGAAAAATACAAATAAGTACAAATAAACATTGCATACAGGGAGGAGAAGATGATAAA
This sequence comes from Hypseleotris bucephala, assembly GCA_036025885.1. Classification (NCBI taxonomy): domain Eukaryota; kingdom Metazoa; phylum Chordata; class Actinopteri; order Gobiiformes; family Eleotridae; genus Hypseleotris; species Hypseleotris bucephala. Next base: position 1,259 of record JAVQKG010296134.1, read on the forward strand.
ATAACTAACAATTTATGAAATATGAGACGTCTATGACACACCTTACACTATCCTCTGCATTGGGCATGGGATGATATTCAGTTTTTGTATTACGATAATTGCGATTAACAATATTATCCCGATAAGTAAAAAAAAAATGTCTACTTGTTTAAAAAGTCCTTAAAATACTAGTTCTCAACAGTAGATTTGTATTTTAGGCTGAAACTAATATCACTTGAACTTAGACTAAATTTAATACATTGTCTATTACAGTAAATTCTAATAGATATTAAGTGCAAATAAATTACGATTATTGCAATAATAAACAATAGCAAAAATAAATGAATTGTCAGTGTTTTTATTGCCATATTATTGTATATCCAGCTCCATCCCTAATTACTAAGCATGTACAGTACTTAATATCTCTCACTTGAAATTAGCAGTGGTCTCTGTCATTGGCAGAGGCAGCAGTAATGGTACAACAGATTGTGAATGCACACCGCTCTCAGCACTTGACTGTGGCAGTGTGAGTATCCCTCCCTGCTGTGGCTGCTTTAATCACTTCTTCTTCTCAGTTGCCACCTTGAATTTGAACAGCACTTACTTCAAACTCATTTCTCGTCCCCTCTGTCAGTCTACTGCTTGACTGGGAACGTTACTAAGATTTCAATTTGAGCTAGAGAGAGACATGTTAAAAAATGTGGCATATTTACCTATACACCAAACATAAGCAAAATAGTGGTTAAAGTAATGCTAGTGCGATTTTAGAATATGCAGCATATTACAAAGAGGAGTTGTTTGGCAGAAGACAGCAGGCCGAATGTACTAGAGGCACTGAACATTATGCAGCTATAGTTATGAGCCGGGTTTGAAGCAAGGGAAGTACTTTTCATGTTTATGGATTTTAAAGCAAGGATAATAAACCATAAATGCTTGGTGCTGTGAGGATAAAAATCGAACTGGAAGTAATGCTGATGGTACAAACAGCACATCATAAGGAATATGTCTCATGAAGTTAGGAGTCATCACTATAGAAATGGGAGCATCTGTTCTGGGCTAGAGATTTTTGAAAAAAAGCCAGAAAACTGCAAGTCTGTGCGAAGAATGGTTATTTCCCCCACTCTTGGACCCTTTGATAAAACATGGCTGTGTTGCTCATTTGCTCCTATTAAAGTCAAATGACTCAGTTCAAGTTTGCAGCAGCCACAGAAAGCAGCTAAATGAATTTGAATCTGCAGTTCTCTTGCACTCCACACTGCCTGTGAACTCATCTGATAATGAAAGAAAGAAATGGAATTAGTGTGAGTTACTGTATGTGCTTTGAATATAATGCATAGACCAGTAGTGCTGCTCGGTCAAAATGTAATTTCTTCCTTGGCTTGTGTGGTTTTGTCATGTTTGCATATTGTGTGCCTGTTTGTGAAATGTTGTTAAGCATGCAAATGCAAACAAAGAAGGCATAGCAATCCAAATGTAACGTCACTCAAAAGTGTGCGGTTTTAACTCTGGACACAATCACTGTTGACTTAGACCCTTCCATACTGCTATACATTTACTTATTTTGAGCTTATTTTTACTTTTTTGTAAACAACAATATTGTCCTGTGTGAATATTCTAGAAACCTATGATTCTATGTGCTTGCACATAGGAGTAGTTTATGTGATGTATGCAAATTAGCCACGTGGCATGGGTTTGCCTCATTCAAATTTCAGTTTACAAGTGGCATATATTAAAGCACATATTATCATCACAACAGCTTATGATTTTGCGCTCAGCATTAGCAGACACAATAGTGGATCTAAATCACTCTACATGTTGAGACAAAAGAACCTATTGTCTTTGATTGTGTCCATGGTGAAACAGCGCCCTTGCTTGCATGTCAGGCATCGCTTTTTGACTGTATACAAAGACACTGCCAGACAGAGCACTGCTTTATTGAGTCTGTTCAGTTTCTTTTACTTGCGCAGGGTGGCGGAGTACTCCTACGGCAACCAGAAGAAGTCCAGCAAAAAGAAAAAGCTGAGCAAGAACGACATCCGGCTGGTGCCCCGCGACGTGGAGGAGACGGACAAAATGAATGTGGTGAGTTGTTCATCTCTCACCTCTTCGCTCAACTACTTCGACTACCACCAGCAGAGCCTGCCTTTGGGGTGTAGGCGGTCAGAGAGCACCTTCCTAAACGTGGACAACCAGAACTCGCGCAACGCTGCCCCTAACCACGGCTACCAGCACCCCTTCCCCGGACAGGGCCACCAGCAGCCAGACCTGATCATCAACGGCATGCCCCTGCCTGAGGTGAGACACAACCTGCTACAATGTTCTATCACTGCTTTGGGGCTGACCACACACACAACATACTGTAGTTAATGCTTATAGGAACACATTGGCGATTCATTTCCATCCACCTTTCATCCTAACGCTGTGATTTGTGGCCTTTGGAGTGTAGCGTAAAGTCCCTGTTTTATTGATGTCGCAAGCTAAGCTATTTAAAACGGCATGCGTGAGAATTTGTCTGTAGAGCCAAAGTCCTTTTCAGGTGCCTAGACACTGAATTTGACCTGTGACTGAGTGAGCACTTTGCCAAGCACAGATCTGCGGGTCTGACAAAGTGGATTATTCAGCCTCACTTACTTGGGCCAGTGTATGTGTCTATGTGTGTGTGTTTTGTGTGATACATTTGCTGTGCTATTTGCAAAAAGAACAGGCCTTGTGCGCACCTGCCAGATGTATTGACCCAGCTAATCAGCTCTGCAAGCACCCGTCATTTCAGATGCTAGCACAAAGAATGATCATCTCGCTTTATCAGGATGTTGTCCATTTGGCTGCAGTTAGCTGTTGCATGGCTTTACTCTGCACACAGCCAGCCATCGAATCATTCTGACATCTCATGCATGGCTCCAAGTAGAGTGCTGCACGTCTGACTCAGAAGGCTATTCAAGCTGACGAAGGGTATATGCACGCCAGCTGATCTTTAGTTTATAGATTTTCCTATGTATAAACTGCTCTATATTGGATTCCTAAGGCAGCCTTTTCACTCTCCTCAAGACCCACTTCCTCCTTTCCCCGGGAGAGTAAAGGGGCATTTTTGTTTGCGCAGAAAGAGGAAAATGCTTCAGTGCTTGTGTACATAAAATTCTGTGCAATGATTTAGGCAGGTTTGATGGCAAATAGCTTTTAAAAATTTGCAGTTCATTTGGTATTTATCAGTTTACAGAATGCAAAGTAAGAATTCAGAAGAAACATTAAATATTTGTTAATGTTTTTAAACCTTACCTTTTAAAGACAAGTAGGCTGCTTCCACCATTTTATCAGTGGCTGTAGGCTGTAGGTCTCTGTATGCTAATTCCAGACATATTATGTGATGTTATACATTTGTAGAGTTAGACCAGGCGAAACAATATGTCTTATATCACAATAATATGCTGTAAAAATCCTTGATATAGACAGTGATTCAGACCCACGCTTGATCATCTTTTCCCTACATAGCCTTTTGATTCTAACACATTCATTTTGAAAGCTCTTTGCTGCAACACTTGTCTAAAACATTTGCACAGGCCTGGATGTGTTAGCCATCTTTATGCTTGTTCCTATAGACAGCTGCCTCGCTTACAATCAGTCACGCTTGTAATTGATGACTCCAATCTCCATTTGACATTCAGTCAGAAGACGGTCGGGCGTAGGGTGGAGGGAGGCGGGGCGAGTAGAGGTCTTAAAACAAGAAATACAAGATGGTTATTGATGTATTGACTGGATGATCCGGAGAGATCCAGGCACTGGTGGATCCTGCGGGGTCAATGAGACATACTTACAGGTATGCTGATTTACTAGGCCTGTCTGTGCTGGCTCCTCTGGTTGGGGTATATGTATGTGTGTGTGAATCGCTGGTGGAAGGAATGAGGGATGTTGAAGGGGGGTTTATCCGGTCAGTGGAGGCAGAGGTGGGGATATTCGGTGAGTACATGCAGTGACCCGTATGCTGTGATTGTAGTTGCTGCTGGGAAGCGCCATGCAGGTCACCACCAGCCGATTCTTGTCTAGCTGCTTTTTACAACGGACGATGCAAGATCGTTTTTTATAGAACTAATCCGTCCTTGACCATTATTTTATCTATGACATAAACAATAATTTCAGCACATACAGATACTGAAATGTTCTACATAATACAGTATTAGCCATGTATAAATAGATAAGAATAGAAACCTTAGCCTTCTGATTAGTAAGCCGCTCCACTTTTGCGTCAGTGTCACTAAAATGAATATAATAGCATAGTGCACAGGTGTGAGTGTTATGGTAAAAAAAAAAATTGTTTTTTTGTAAGCTAAGATTATGATTTTAACGTGATTGTTGTTGACAACTGCACAGTGTTATCTTAAATACAATGTCCATGATAATAGTTAATACTGGCAAATTACCACAAAGAACAAGTCATAAATGAATGCATTGTATCACGATTCAACGATTCTCCAAAATTAGCGTAATTTTATATACGTATATCACTGTATCAACACTCCAGTGCAGACTTAAGTGTCCACCAAACTCACATTCCCATCGGATAAGCAGCGCCTTTATTTGTTCCAGCTAATGAAAAGTGGAGAGAGAGACAAATAAGCCTGAAGATTGATCTCAATGATTCCATATGCAAGTCTTGGAGCGGCGCTGATAGAGCTGTCTGGGGGCAGATCGTCAGATAAGGGAGAGGAAGAAGAGTCTTAGTGCCAGGTGTCTCAGCCCCGACCACATTTTCTCATTTTCATACAGCCACTTGATTGGCTCGATTGAAGCGGGGAGCCTGTTTAGCATTCAGCGCCTCTCCGCACCCGACTTGCACATGATGTCGACAAACATCTCTTTGACCTGACTTTTGCATTTGTAGCCCTGGACTGAGAACAGAGAGAGCGAGTGTGCATGAGAAGTGGCAATGAAACTCCAGTGAAAAGCCTACCAACAGTGTACAACAGTTGTATCTTCTAATCTTCCCATTGTGACATTTGCTGAAGATGTAGCTCTAAGTATCCAGCCCTTGAAAGCAGTAATTGTGCGTCCATTTATAGCACAAACAACAAACTGCAGTGATGTCAAGTGTTCATTGAATTTTGGGTTGCATGTTAGATATGCAATAAAAGAGTGGCATTAGCAGGCTACAAGTGTGCCATTTAAAACCGTGTGTGCAGTTTAAACCAAAGGACTAAGTTGCCTTATTTGGCTACAGCACTGTCTTTATAGTGGATTGGATGTTCATATAAATATGGTAGAGAACTATAACATTATTGCATTACATTTACCCATATATGATAATTGCTGATGTTTTGCACTGTGGCCCTATAGACAAGTTCAGGACAACATAAATTAAAGCGCCAGTGAAAAGCAGAGCACATCTGTCATATCTTCTCGTCGTCAGTGATAATTGGCTGTGTTAAAATGAGCAGGCTCGGGCTTGAAACCCCTTGACTCCACAAGTCCTCAACCCCTGTCCCATTTGAATAGGTGGGACACAAGTGGTCCACTGTTGTGATTGCTGAGGCTGCTTTGTCCCCAATTTTTCTCCATCCTAAGGGCTACCTTGTAATTACCCATTCATCATATTCACTCAATGGGGCACAACATTTAGTTTGTTTGTGGAAGTAAGGTCAGATTTAGTATTATAAGACACCCTATATAGCCAATAAAGGACCAAGGATACTTATAATAGAAATCCAACATACTGTATTAAGGTCGTAATGCAGATTTCGAGTCTAGTCTTGTGGCAAAAATAGTATGTTCGTACACAATTGTAGCAAACCATTCACCCAGTTACATAATTGGCTATCTACATAATCAGTTTGTTCATTTTAAATACATTTGAAGGTGATACATTATTTGTGCATCTTAAAAGAATAGATAACGTTTATTTGTTGATTCTTTCAATAATGTTGTATGTGTTGTGAGTTAGCTGCTTTGATTTCAGATACAAGATGTTCACTATTTACGCTGTTATTTTAAATATATTTTTATGGTAATAACTAGATTAGAAAGCAAATTGCAACTCAAAACTATTAGAATTTTAGTCCAGCTTGTCTGCAATTGTTTCTACACCATTCTGTCTATGTTGCAAGTGTAAAAATGTCTTTGTGTGCGTGGAAGAGGGCTCAGATTTGGGTTGCTAATTGAGCGCGAGAAGGATGTGGGGCCATGGCTATTTGTAACTTATGTTCCTGATCAATGCAAAGTTGTCGTTTGGTTGGTTTATGTGGGTCGCCGGCTTCCTGCTTGTGTCATAGCAGCTGGAGCCTTTCCTGCCTTTAGACAAAGCAGGCTGGCACACACATTCACAAACACAACAGACTTAGGCGAGATAACAGTGGCCAGGCTTCCCAAGAGGCTCTTATACCTGTATTGTATTGTGTGTGCTGTATTGTCCCTGGTTTAAATGTGTAGCCGTACATACCGCGCCTCCCTCAGACATGGCCGTCCATTGTTTTGAAAAGCATCAGCTGTTGAGGTGTTTGTTACTAGCACTAATATGAACACTCACAGGGGAAAAGAGCTACTGTAATTATAGTGAATTTAGTCAATATACCTCCTAAACAGAATATAGACTGAAAGAGTTAGCATAGCATCAACTGTTTCATTTAGTTTGGTTGTAAGGTAGAGTGACCTAATATGTTGCTTGTTTCAATGGTGTAGTCTGTAAGTTTCCTAAATGCTTTATCTGTCCCTGCTCTATGATGTAAACATAACTTGTTATAATTATTATTTTACTTTTGTCCCTCCTCTGGCCTATACAGCAACGTGGAGTCAGAGTTTGTGGGTTAGTTTTTTGACCAATAGTAGTGGAGTTTTGCTTAAGTCCCTCCCCTGGCCTCTACAGACTATGGGCAGCTTAGAACAGGGTGAGTCAATGAGTCAATTCAGTGTCAGTGAGTCAATTTTAAACATTTCTTTTTTTAAATCTTAACATAGTCTTATTTGTATAAATGTATGGACTACAGCTTTAAAATGTATACAGTAATGCATTTTACTTCTGTAGCACCATTCTGAACATACAAGTGCTTTATGCTGCAATTTTTATTAATTCCATAGTCACACACTGCTGGTGGTTGACTACCTCTGTAACCACAGCTGTCATGGGGTAGGCCTACAGAGACGTGGCAGCCATACCACATTAATGATCACTCCAATCACCACCAAATGCACACCATTAGGGTGATGGCTGATGAAGTGTCTTGCCCAAGAACACAGCATTGGAGTAAGAATCAAACTTCCCAACTTACTGGAGTCATATAGTGTTGCGTGGCTGTATATTTTGTGCCTCCCTTTGCTGTCTATTGTTTTGAAAAGCATCAGCTGTTCAGTTGTTTGTTAGAGCTGCCTGCATTGCACTATTATGAACGCTCACAGGAGAATAGAGCTGTCTTACCATGGCTTAATTATAGTGACTGGCTTGGTGGGGAGACAATTATACAGTAAAGAAATGGCCTTTGGCGAGAATGTGTTTTTGAATTTGTAATGTATGCTAAAGCTCTGCTCACCTGTGATTCTACATAATGAGTGCAGCAGGAAAAGTAAGATATCTAACCCAATCGATAAGCCTTATTCGGGCAAGAGATGCTTTTTTTTCTTTTAAACGCTGCAAATGAATCCGAAGAATGTGATAAATTAATCTCTGTGGCAGCCCTACATGGTACAAACACTTAGTATGCAGTGCGCTTTAGCTTCACAAGTTGGGCTAACTGATAATCAATGCAGCCATCCACACTACAGACTGTTCCTTTTTTAAAGTGCCATGCTACTACACCATGATATCTTACTGATTGTGATTTCAACTCAACTAAATAATAGTTTTAGGATGTGACCAAAATTCTGTGCCCTCAGATTGACTTTTGGATATTTTATTTTTCACTGATATTTTCAAGTTATTACAGTTCTTTCATCTACTTCTACAAATGCATCCTAACCCAGCAACTGTGGGCCTTTGGTGGGGTACACCCTGAACAATGTGGTTAATACTTAAATAATTCACTTCAAATAAATACAAAGCTTCTTATAATATTTCAAGTGTTTATTAGTTAATTATTTGGAACTCATAAACAAATGTACAATATTTGCGGTATTTATTGTGTTGATTTCCTAGGGATAGTGCCAAAATTTTTGCTTTTGCTGTCAGTAAAAAAGAAAGTACAAAATACACATACTACAGTGTATTTTGTTGCTCTCATAGTTCATCAAAGCAGTCTAAATGAGAAGTAAACCAAACAAGTGTCTATATATCTTGTGTTCAGAAAGGCCAGTATGATGATATTGATGTGGGAGAGACTACAGGGAGCGGTTCCACCAGTCCTATATCGCTTCACATGGGGACAATATGCATGGGAGAATCAGAACGTGTCATATCAAGCATGCAAAGTAGATGTCACGCTGTCAAAGCACACTACACATCTGCTGAAAAGTGCCAATCTCAAGCCCCCCGCCCCGCATACACACACATATCAACACATGCATAGATATTTCACATAGAAAGACACATTGGAGTGAAATATGGGCTGTGGCATTATCATTTTCATCATTATGGCCATCTCATATCTTGGAAAAGGAGAGATGAAATGTGTTTGATCATAGCTGGAGTTCATGGCTTGGTTCTCATTCTTTCTCGTGCACAAGTAGGGCAATGAATCCTGACTGTTTATGATGTCAGTGATGATTTTGATTAAGTACATTTTTAGTTAAATCTTCTTTATGTATCTTTAATAATATTATCGTTTGTGATACTTGCTCTGGATTAAACAGTTTCCAAATGGTTGGTCAGGTCTTAATAGTGGGTTGTAAAGAGGTTGAATATTGCAAATTCTACTGCAGTTTCAAAGTTTAGCTTGTATGCAAAAATGCTCCATCTTTTCTTACATTATTAATCATTAA
>JAVQKG010296152.1:0-30030 GCA_036025885.1 Hypseleotris bucephala
TTATAGTGAGCTACATGTGTTTTAGAATAAACTGTACAAAAAAAGTTTAGAATGATACTATAAATGTATAAATTGCTTATTTATGTCTAATTCTAGAGTTGTGATATTATGTGGGCAAGCTTAAATCATTATCACAAGTGATAATAGGTTATACTAATATTGTAGATAGATACCATATGAAGTTAACATACCTCAGAAGAAGACAAGCGCATGTAGCCTTCACAAAAAAAAAAAAAAACATGATTTATATTTCCTGCTGACCTTGGCAGTCTATTGGTTGTGACGATCATAATCTCAGAGTCACCGTGTGATACATGAGAATGCATTCACTCATCCATCTTTTTCATGCATCCATCTATCCAAACCTTCATCTTGTATCTGTATTTGCATTGAACCTATTCTTGGATTATCTCAATCAGCTTCCCCCTTGCACCTGTCAAACACCGCCTTGCACAGGTAGCCACATCGCACTTATCTGATCTAGATAGCTGGATTACAGGCAGTTTGTGAGTATACGAAGAGAAAAAAACAGAAAAGCACTTTTATTTATTAGGGGGTAGGAACAGCTGCATCCGCCTGAAAACTGTAACGTTTGTTATGGAACAATATATCACAGATCAAATGGTGTGAAATCAAAGGCGGGGGAGAGTTAGCATCAATCCCACTAAAACCCCTTTTAAAGTGCTGTCTCTGCTCTGATCCCTGTGTGTACTAATGTGCACAGTTTGAGATCAGTAGTAGTAGGGAGAGTGGGTGCCTTCCTGGTGCCTTTGTCTGGACTTGGGCCTGATTAGGACCATGCTGAGTGAGAACGTGGCTCCATATGAAGCTATACGAAGGACTGCAAAAAAAATTAAAGAATGATATGCAGTTTTAAATTTTGAGATGAAAATATAATAGCGGTATGCTTTTTGACAATTGAGTGTTAACTAATAATCTGGATGTAAACTTATGCAGAAATACAACACACACATACTGGTTAAAAGGACCAAACTAAGGTTAGTTTAGGATTAAATTAGTATTGATTCTTTATTTTTTGTCATAATTATAGAAAGTTCCTGACATTTTTAACAAATTTGACAATGTACATTTCTGTCATAATGGAGAGCAGTATTGCAAGTATTCTGATAAGCTGAATTTTGCAACATGTTGTGCAGCCCTTCTCTGGACCCTTAGCAATCCATCCTCAATAAAACTCCAACATGCATGGATTTTAAGAACAAGCCACTACTATAGAAGCTACAAAGAGCTAACTCCTATAATCACATTCAATTAGTGCCGTTTGAAGCCCCTCAGCTGTGAAATGGAATCTAAAAAAAAGATCAGAAACATGATAAATTGCTGATTATTCCCGTGCATCATTAATGTTAAAAGCTGATTTCATAATTGTATATCCTATAACTACAGAGTCAAAGATTGTTTGGTATCACATCAACAGACTACTGATAATGAGTAAGCAGACTTAGTGCATCGCGGGAACTGACGAGGAAAGCCTAATTGGTTGACTTTTCCATGCCTAATGGATGATTCCCTTAATTAAAAAGATACTGTACCAAATGTTAGAAATCAGATAGCGCTTAAAGTAAATGCAGTTAATCAAATGTATGAGAGTGAACAGTTCCAGGAAAGCCTAAACGAGATCGGTAGATATGATTTTACTCCAATATTTATTAATTGCGAGTGCCTTTGGTTAGCAAAACAGAGCAGGTCTTATCTTCAAACTGCGAGAGAAATTTCATCTAACCGCTCACACTGATCTCTCTTTTTCATGAACTGCGATGCATATGAAACAAGTCTTCAAAACAAGGCTTTAAAAACTTACCCAGTCAGGGTGCCTTTGAGGATATTTAATTAAAATCTAATCCTGCATTCATTAAGGCTCACATAAATTAAGCTGTCATTCATAAGATTTATGGATTCTCATTTGCATATTGCATACAATTCATCAATTACTCAAGTATGAAAGGAGCGCATTTCCCTTGGAGCTGCCTGCGAGCCTGCCAACATTTGAAATGAGAGAAAGAGCACGACTGTCAGGCATTCACTGCAAACTTTTCCCCACAATGTCTCCGCACTGATTAATCTCATTTTCTAGGCATCCCTTTACAAGATTGTACACAGTCCAGCTGCACTTTTCAATTATTTCTCCTGTCCTCTCAACTAACTTTGAAAGCAGGACAGGGTCTAAATGCGAACTGGGGGCTACTTTAGCCTTTATGTATATAACATGTCTTTTTGCCGGCGTAATCATAAATTAGAGGAGAGGGGTTTTAGACGTCCTAATGGAAAGGAAATGTAGTAATTTTATTGCAAATCCCATCAGGCAAATATTCTGCATGCAATAATAGCATATTTCCTGTCACATTTACAGAGGGATACGTCCAGCAGGCATTCTGACAGAAGGAATGAATAGAGGCTGAACAGATGAGAGGCAAAATGGCAGAAGAAAACAAAAGACAAGGTGGTGTTGGGGAGGGGGAAATGGGGGTGGTGGTGGGGGGTTCTGGTGCTAAACACATAAAAACTCCCTTTTTGGATGTGAGGCTATGGGAAACACAGTGTGTAGTAAGTGCTTAAACCAACCAGAGCGTGAACGCATCTAAGATAAAAAGGTCAGGCACAAAAAACAAACAGACCACTCGTCAAGACCGATGCAATTAATTGACTCATTAATATGCATGGCTAATAAAGCTCAAAATCCTAAAACAAAAATCATTGTCAACCATTGGCTTTTAATGGCTCTTATTTTCAGCTTGAGAAGAGCCGGTCTACAGGGTGTATCAATCTTAGCAGGGGTGGAGTTGCTCTATAGACAAACAGGCTTGGGGTAACCTCAACGTTGTACGCGCATGTCCTCCCCAGCACACAAAGGGAGAGTTGTTCTGGTAGACGGATTAATTGAGAATTAATCCCAGTTTCTGGCAGAAGAACAGACCGGCAGTTTAGAAGTGAAAGTCATCCTGAAGGGTAGTTAATTGGTTCACCCCATAGCAGAAGCTTTGGTGAAGAGAAATCAAGCTGTATTTCCCATAATCCTCCCCATTGTTTTGAGAAATTGTTGTGGAGAGTGACTTCAGATCAAGTCAATAGTTAAGGCTTTTAATTTGCTTTTAATTTCGCCAATGGGGTGACAATTAACAGGCCCCAAAGAACAATAGCTCGCAAAAATGATGCGTTCGATTGACTCTAAATGACTCTGAAATCAAAAACCAATAAGCAATTAATATACTGTACTCTGCAAGCGTTAAGTACACTCAGTCCAACCTGCCGCATCTTTTCTGATATCGTTTCCATTGCCATTAAAGCTATTTGCAACTTTGGGAATACGCGCTAGCAGACAGCCGGATGTGATTAATCTCAGGTCTAAATGGACGGAGAAAAGAGGTGATGTAATCCTAACATGAGGAGACACCGGGGCTAAAAGCAGCAAGAGAGAGAGAGAAATGAGTGAGGGGGTGGGAGGGACAAATAAAAAAGACACAAACACGCTTCAAGAGTTCAAGCTAAACAGGAAGCGTTGGATGATTAGCATTAATTGCACTGAGGATTGGATTCCTGTGTGAAACATTAAACAAAAATTATCTTCTGTTTATTCTCTTTTTTTCCCTGTGATTTTCTTTTTCTCAATAATTAATGAAAAGTAAATACTTAGGAGTCCAAAAATGATCCGGGAAGGAAAGGGAAGTGTTTACATAATCAGGGAAATAGTAACAGTCTCTCCCCGCAATTGGTTTCAGTGTATATCTGTATGTACAAAAAAGGTTAGGCCGTTTTTTCACTGTAGCCCCGTCACAAGTAACAGTGTCTGCTCCCCTGAGTACTGAGTGTTTGCATATTTAGATACAAGCAGCCCTGTTTATGCAGCCTCACTCGCGGCCGCTCCAGTTCACTCCAACGCAAGCCCTGATCAATTTGGCCAGCTGTGCTTTAAATGCTGTTTACAACAATAACATTGCGGCTAACAGTGCAGAGCGTTGCGTGCATGCAGGCGAGGAGAGAACTCACACAAAAACACACAGACGTTGTTATGGAGGGGCTTAAGTGGGAGCCCCCAGCAATATCTACATTACAAGAAACTAAATGTATTACTATAATGTTATGGTCTCCCAACAGGTTAGCAGTTTGTTTATGAATTTCTATTACAGATAAGTAACCTAATATCTTATCTATCTAAACTCTAAATGTTTTAGTAGCCTTAGCTGAGTCGTGGTTAGTTAAGAGTTACTTGTGGTTAAGATTGGCCCTGGTTTAGTATTAAAGAAGTTTAGATTCATCCAGTTTAGACTAGTGATTTTTTTAGCTTAAAGCTGGAATCAGAATTCTACTGTCTGTCAAAAAACGATTATCAGATATTACCAGTCACTGTTTTTTGCAACTGATCAATTTTGCCAGCTGTGCTAAATGCTGTTTACAACAATAACATTGCAGCTAAGAGCATTGTATGTAGGATTACATACACACACACACACACTTTTTTTTGAGATACTTCAGAGGGAGCCTCCAGCCTGCGCATTCCCAGACGAGCATTTGTACTGAGTTAAAGACGAATCAAAGCTCTGACTCCTCTGCAAGACACAGAAGAATTGGATTCCCCGTTCCCTGTGATCCTTCCGGAAGAATCTCTCGTACGACATGAGCAAAAGACTAGGAAATAACAAGCAACTCAAACTGGAGTCCCACCCTGAAGAAGGCTTGAACTGAAATTGGCACGTACCAGTTACAAGCTTTTTATGCGTCATGAATGGTTTGGCAGCAAATGTAAAATACACTGTCAAACAACACACTGTACGCGACAAGTGCTTTTGACAAATCACTTTTTACAAATAACTTGCGGTAATGCAATACATTCTTTGATATTTTTAACAGAAGACAAACTGGAATAAACTAGGATAAAACAAGGTCTAGTCAGAGTTAAATCAAGGCAGAACAAGGACAAAAAACTAAATGACTACATCAAGTTTAAACAAAGACTAAATTGGGACTAAACCAGGGAAACACTACAGCTAAACCAGGGCTAAACTAGCACAAAGGCAGTTCTTAAACAGGGCTAATAGGACAAAGCCAGTAGTAACTTGTTGGCGCCCCTACTCACTGTACGCGACAAGTGCTTTTGACAAACTGCTTTTACAAATAACTCGGGGCGAGACAATGCATTCTTTGGGATTTCAGAGGCTTTGAATCAAGTGGTGGGAGACAGAAAAAAGGGTCCATTTAACTCTATAGCAGGAGGAGCAAATAGGCCTACTCAGCAGATAGCAACTGAGAACCTGCTGGTGTCCTCTTGTTTGATGATATAATTCTTAATGTACAGCCTGACTAGACATAAATCTTATGGCTGAGCATCACCTCACCTGAATTCTTCTCTTTTTTTCTTTCCGTCTCTCTCTCTCTCTCTCATGATGAATTGTTTGCTACATCTCGGAGACTAAAACCCTTCAACCTCTTCAAACCCGGGTTTCTAATAACGCGTAGGTGCTGGCGAGAGGTGACAGCATGATGAATATCACAACAGACAGCTCCAATATGGGACAATTTTACCAGATCGATATCTCACTGCAATATCACAGAAAAGGAGCTGATATTAGTCTACACAGTGTATTACAGATGGGGTACATTTCTTCTCCCCTGCACTCCCAGTGAACCTAGGCTATATTTCATTCGTGTCGCCGATGGTTTACACGCACTCAACAAACGCTGTGGAAACTAATCATAGCATAGTGAGCCCACGCCAGATGCATCTGCTTAAAATTATCCATACGTGTGACGCAGCCGTGGCCCTCTTCATTCGACACGGCGACGGACTTGCAAATAAACTGTGAATCACTTTGGAGGATGTTACAGACCATTATTTCTAGTGAGAACAAATGTTTTGTCACTTTTTAATAGAGAGGTTGCAAGGGGGCTTCTCACAAGGGAGATGCAGCTTTCTTTTTACAAAATTAAAGTTATTTAAGTTGGAAACAGCAAAAATGTAAATATGTCAGATAGGCAGGCCAGGCAATGTGATGTTAAAAAAGTGGTTTTATAAATATTGCTAAGGAGTGGCTAAATATACTATGTGGTTTGGGATCTCTGACCAGTATACAATAAAGTAGGATTAAAATAACAAAGTCTCAACTAAGTCTAAACTAAACAAAAACAGGATTAACTTAGGGCTAAAAGAGTAAACTAGTTCTAGACAAAATTGAACTGAACTAGAATTAAACCAGTGTTTAGAAAGGACTAAACCAGGGTGAATTAGGACCAAACCAGGACTAAACTACTACTAAGCCAGGACTAAAACAGGTCTGTGACTGAAACAGACCAGATAAATGTTGTTTGAATCCCTGCATTGGTGCAAGTGTCTCTTTGTCATTAGAGTTTAATTTGCTGTAAATTATGGTTCAGGGGATTCATCTCAGTACAAACATTTGTTGAGCCATAGATGAATAAATCAATCACAAACAGAGGCTGACAAATTGACTGACACAGTTCCCTTTGTCGAGCTCCATGCTAAACACCATGGTCAAGTAACGTGTGCCTGAAGAAATAGAAAGAGACACCTTTTAGTTTCAGGGGAGACACATGCATATAGAGTGGAGGGGGGAGTGCACAGACGTTGCTAACTCGTAATATCTTCCCTCTCCAGGGGGCCGGAGCTGAGGGCCCCTCTGCTGTCAGCTGCAATAGGACCAGTCTTTTTGTGAGTGCCCAAGGTTCGTTAAGGGCTATTAAAGGAACACAGTATCCCTTGTGCAGAGGACTTGTCAGTGTTTCATTAGAGACTGATAAACATATAATATATAAGTGTCAAACGCAGTGTGTGTGCAGTTTGACGCAGCGGCAGGAGGGGAGCAGCAGAGTTTTTGGGATAGGAGCAGCCCAGTCATTCCCATGCTCTACGCTGACAATATTAATGATTTCAGACACAAGGATGAGTGGGCACGTAGGGAGTAGAGAGTCTGCTGTTGGCATCATGAAGAAGAAGTCAATTACAGGGATGCACTTTGGCAAACACTGAAATGTATTATAGTCTTGAATGGTGATCTAAGTA
Source organism: Hypseleotris bucephala (assembly GCA_036025885.1). Lineage (NCBI taxonomy): Eukaryota > Metazoa > Chordata > Actinopteri > Gobiiformes > Eleotridae > Hypseleotris > Hypseleotris bucephala. The sequence continues at coordinate 7,034 of JAVQKG010296152.1, forward strand.
AAGAACAGTTTTCTTGGGTTGATATGTTGCTAAGATGAGAAGCACCAGCATATTTCTGTTGTTCATAGTGGGCCCAAAAGCACAAGAAAAAGAAATACATCATATTCAATTAAAGTGCTTTTTTCACCACTACTGAACAAATCAGCCCACAGCTGGGACTTTGGGTCTAGTTCACAAAGTCCTTTTGATCATTTTGTGGCAGTAAGAGAGTTTGGAGTCCCATGGAGTACGGGACCAAGCTGATCTTATTATGATAATTGGGGCACATCAACTTCAGATAGCACTAATGGAGCGAGATTTCAGTGATCAAGAGCATGCATTTGACTGTGGAAGCTAGTTCACTTTTTTAGAAGGAGACATTATGCAATCCTCTGGTTATGTTCCCAGAAGGCAGCTACTCAGACAGACTGCAAGAGAGGAGCGCTTTTAGCTCATCCATACCCTTTTTTCCAGTTACTGAGGAAAGTTACATCTATTTCCTCCTGAGTGAGAGGCTGGTTACCATGACCATTAATCAGTTAATCTTCTCTTTTACCTCCTCCTTTCTAAAGCGAAATATCAGAGGTTGAATAATTAAAAACGTGTCAGGTGAAAGTCCAACGCACTTCCTCCTCACACTGTATGTTCTCACATTCTCTGCTTTGTTCATCTTATTAACCTCCTCTCTGCTCACCAGCGCCTTTAAATGAAATCTTTAGCCCCTTACATGTGAAATTAAAACTGCCCTCCCTTGAGCGCTTTTAATTATTCTTCAGGAGAAACTTCCACTTTTGTCAGGATGGACCTTTTTTCCCCCACACTCACTCCCACTTGCTGGCCATAGGTCTGTCATGCTTCACTCCTCCCTACAGCCCACTGCTTGCGCCCGTGCTCCCTTTTCTCTTCTTCTTGCGCGGCGGCTCTGTTTAATTCTCACCTTGCTCTGCCCTTGTCATCAAGCCGTTGAAGCACAAAGCCAGGAGCAAGGGAGTGTTTACTCATTTCCCCACTACATTACCCCTCCTATTAATCATTGCATGGAAACTTCTGGACACTGAAACATCTCCACAGCAGTGCCCCAGCTGCCCCCATATGCTAACAGGGCCAACATGCACACTAGAAAAAATAGTACTACGAACAAGTATACACGCAAAGTAAGTCGGCAAAACTCTTTCAAATGGTTGCACAATTTATCAAAAATCTGTTATTACAGGTAATCCACATGTGCCACAATGATTTTATGGTCTTACATCAGTCCAGGTTTAGTCTTGGTTTAGGTTTTAAAGTTTTTTTTACAGCCTCTTTGGTCATACTGTATGTTTTTTCTGATAACGTCCATGTTACGGGTTATAAAAATCAACTATTTGAAAGTCTCAGTTACAATTTCCTTGAATAATGGCCTTAATAAAATAATGATGGAACACAAACCTGAAGTAAACATCAGTTTGTTGACACTGAAATGCATCATTCATTTTGTTCACACAGGACAGGCAGAGGTTAGTGTCACTAATTAATAAAATTTAATTGCATGTAAATTGTATTTTTAATGCAGAAGAGGAAAAAAAAGAAAAAAAGCTGTTTAATTCATGCAAAGAAAACAGCCCTCTTGTTTTCCACTTGCTTGTTTTATTTGCAAAGATCAGAGAGTACAAGGAAGTAGACACAAGTATCTCTAAACGCTGCTTAGCATCAAGGATAGGTCTTTTTCAATTATCCCTTTGAAAAATCAACAAAAATAAAATTAAGAGTAAAAAAATATATTGTGTGGAGAATTTAATTTGCATCCACACTGCGCTCAGTGAACGAGGCAGGGCTGCTCCGAAAGGATTCTTATAAAATTCAATTAACACACCAACAGCTTTTCTTTTCTCCCCTGCCCTAATTCCCACATTCCCGCTGAAATGACTGCATTCTGGGCGATTATGCTAACCGCTCGGAGTGCACCATAAATTCACAGGTCTGGGAAAGGCTGTAACGAGAGCTCCTTAAATATGGGAAGGAGACGTTTGAGAAGATGGATCGCCGTGGGCTAGCGGTCGACCGGCAGTGGGCAGGGGGAGAACTTGTTTGCGGAACACATGCTACTGCTGCTTCACTGCTTCTAATGAGGCTATATGGACATAAGTAACATTATCATTAAGGACTGAATCTTTTTTTTTTACCACTGCAGCCCCCATTCTCCCTCAATTACTGTTTTTACGGGATAGCCCAAGGCGGTCAGCTGCAGGTGCTATATATCAAAAGAGAAAAAGCTGGCAGAATATTTGAAATTCAAATAAATGAGTAATGTAAATAGTTTGGAGAGAGTTTACCCAGTGAACAATGGCCCCTTATGAGAAACAAGTGCAACAGAGGGAGGAAGAGAACAGGGCTGCCGGTCTGGGGAAAGGCAGCGGTGGGGGCTGGAGGGATGATCCAACACAATGTGGCCCTTCTCCTAAAGCAACTTGTTATCAGGCCCTACGCAGAGCCCCCCCATTCAATCTGCATTTAAATACATTTCAGTCCACTCACTCATTTGCATTCATTTCTCCCATTATATTTGAAAATGGCCAAATGTCTAGCCAGCACAATGCGGGAGCCTATCACCGGGCCAGGGGAAGCCCACACCTGATGCCAATTGAAGCCCGCTCGGATCTATTCACTGCCGTGGTCTGATCTGACAAGTCCAGCTCTTCCCTGTCCAGGAGACTTTTCAATTGGATGTGCTTGTGGTGACAAAATTGTTTTGCTCATTGAGTTAGATTTTTTTCTTTTCTTCTTGTTTCTATTTCGCCCCCTTTTTCTGTCCAATCGCCCCTCTGCTCCCTCTGTCTGAGAGGTTGGGTGTCTATTTGGGGAGCCATGGGAAAAGCAGAGGCAAATGATTCTCAGTGGCTTCTGATTTCCACTATTTGTTCAGCATTAGACCCACTTATCTCTGAAAGAAAAAGCAACATGTGGAGAGAAAGTGACAGGCAGAAACTCTGGCGCACTAACGGGCCTATTGTGTGCGGAAGATCTGCATTCAAGCATGAGGGGCCCTTCAAGTCTCTCCCTCTCTCTCTCACTCCCAGTAAACTATACATACTTGTGTATTGCAGTCAATTACTTGTGCTAATCTGCACGGCAACTGAGAGTAAATATTTCATTACCTTTTCAAATAAACAGTTGGTCAGAGTCCGTCAAGTGTCATCTATGCCGAGAAAGGAGCGCCACTGATTACATTCACCAACGCCATGATACCACCAAGTTTGTGAAGTGGATACTTTGTGCTCGGAGTACATTATAAAATCATTAAGATTTGGTACCGGCATTCTCAAGCTGAAAAGCAAGATGGAAGTGGGCTGCTATTTACACAACAACACCCTAAAAACAGTCATTCTTTTCCCTTTTGATAGTGTTATAATGGACAGTCTGCTTATCTACCAAAAAAAAAAAAAGAGTTTTAATCACAGTGACAAAGGTAGTGTTTTGGGGGGGTCTAGCAGATCAAATAATAGAAGGAGAAAGGAAAGTAAGTGGCAGTTGGCTAAACCAATACTAAACCAGAACTAAATTTGGTCTAAACTTAGATTAAAAGCATTATGTTGGGCCAAACCCAGAATTAAACCAGTTCCAAACCAGGACTAATCTTGTCTGTATAAGGATTAAACCAAAACTGTATCGAAACCAGGACCAGTTTCCCTCAGATGACCCTACAGATGAATATAGAATGATACCGTTAAGTCAACCTAAAAATCTCTTTCTGAGCCTCAGTATGTCTGTAATTCTGTGTACGGCCCTGCTGATGGTGACATACTAGGTAGTGTTGTGTTGAGATTAGCAGATGAAATAATGCAAGAAGCGGAGAGGCCATGTGGGGGGGTTGTGGGGGCGAGTTGGCGACTGGTGGGGGGTTGACAGAGAGATCCCAGAGTCTACTGCTCATTAATCACTGCAGCGTCTTTGACCTTTCATTTGCCAAGGGCGCAAAGAGACGACGGAGAGGGAGGGGATGGGAGGAGGGTGGCTGGCCAGGAAAAAGAAGAAGACTTGGATGGGAGGCCAAAGAGATGACCAAAACTAAAAACCTGTTGTAGACCAGTATGGCTGTCCTCTCCAATCTCCAATCTCTCTTATTTATTTATGTATTTATTTGACAGGGACATTGCACAATACATATATTGCACAGACCAGAGATTGCTACAAGGTAATTTACTGTTGTCCCTGGGTAGAGGCAAAGTGACAGAAGGTTAAAGTGCATTTAGAGATTCTACTTCACAAAATGATCCATATACAATAGAACAGCAGAACTTGTTATTGTGTAATGTAATGTAATTTAAAGGGCATAATGCAGCCAGACAATTACGATATTTTGGCACAATTAATATCCATAGACTGGAATTCCAAAAACTTTTTAAAGTATGTAATAATAATTTAAGAAAGTATGGAAATTGACTATCTGACCTTGTTCTATGATGTAAAGGAGGTAATTTGTCATAATTATTGTGTTACTTTAGTCCATCCCCTGGCCTACGTCAAATAACACTTTGTGGGTTACCACTTTGACCAATAATAATCTTTCAGTACTGTTTTTAAGTGCCATAAACTTTGATGATGTGAGGCCAGGGGGTGGCCTAAAGTAAAACTCGACTACTATTGGTAAAGCCTTTTTTAATTTTTTTTAAACATTTCATTATTTTAGATATTGGGTAGTCCTGTGCTCTGGCTATATAAAAAGTAAAGGATAGACAAGGGGATGGCCGGGACTAGAATGTATTGAGTTGAGCTCCAAGTTCAGTTAAGACAGTACAACCCAGTCTTAATGAAGAGTGAAATTAATCAGCTTCACAGCCTGTTAGATGAACCAGGCGTTTCCCATGCAGCCCCTAGGAGGTATCTGCTGCTTGGCTTCGCTCGCCTGGGCCGATAAAGACCGATAGGCCCCTGGCCCATTTACACGTGTTATTTAAAGAATTACAAAGATGTCTGCTCTGCGCCCTTTCACACTAGGATTGGACATGGGTGTTAGGAAGCAAGTGCAAAAACTGACCGGAATAAAACATGTCAGCAGATAATGACCAGCAAATTTGTATTCAAACATCTGTACGTACGAGAAAACCAGAGCTAAAGACTATACTACAAAAACTCTAATATGGATTAAACTCTGGCTCAATGTCGATTAAAGCTCTAAAATGCTTTAAAAAAGACTTTTTGATCCTGTTCTATGTAAATCTATCTATCATAATTTGCATTTTACAATAGTCCCTTCCCTGCCCTCTATACAGCAACATCAAATCAGATTTTGTAGGTTAGCAACTTGACCAATAGTAGTTGTGGTGTTGTGGTCAACAAACAAATACTGTATCATACTGTAGATGAGAGGGACAAAAAACAATTTTACCAATTTCTTATTTTAGTACACCCCCAGACTACTTTGTTAAAAATGGCGACACAATGCTAAAGTGTATTGATAAATAAAGACAAGACAAAAACCTCTATACTGTGTATGGCTATGCTCCTGGAAATGGCAGAGGCGAGTCACATCAGTGTTAGTAGCTCTGTATTTTTAGCTTTTGGATGTTACCAGGTGGGATGAGGATGGCAGCCAAGCGAGTATATACCGGCACTATGTGAGAAAAGCTTGACACTCCGACGAAGCGATTGAAGGGAGTGAGTGTCTATCTGTGTGTGCTTGTGTGACAGACTGAAAGTGGAAAAGGCGAGAGTAAGTGACAGCTGTAAAAAGCAGGCATTGTGAGTGCATAGATTTGAGGCTTGACTGATATGTATTGAGACACCTGTTATACATGATTAGGTCTCCATTGTTTACAGTAACTTGGAAACGCACTTGTGTAATTAGATAATAAAGCCTAGCATGTTTCACAACGCTATAAAATACTAGGCTAAATAATTAAGCTGCAAACAAGCATGCAAGGAAATAAATGGTAACACCGTCTAATCAAATCTAATAATGACGCTAGCAGAATCAATACATAACTAATGAGCAATACAAGAATAGTAGAGTTAAGTATTGAATGTGGTGGACAGTTATTAATATACATTTAAGATTATTTTTACCACTAATTGATGTTCAAGGTTAATCTAATCAGACCAATTGTACCTCTGAAGAGCCTGCTCCAGTTTAATTGGCTATTTTTATTGCCTCAGCGAGATTTTAATTGAAACCAAAAGGGATCTAACAACAACTGTCACATGTCAGAGTCGAGGGAATAGTTATAAATATGTGACAAAATATATGCATTAATAATGAGATTTCTTAATGCATTATTGTAATGTGTCCCCAGAAAGCGATATGATGTTGTTCGGAAGGAGGATAGATCATTTCATCCTAAATATGTCAAACAACCTAAAATGCAGATATTTTAAAACCTGTTATGCAATTAAATAAACTCCATAGTATATAGTATACTTTAAACTAATATAATTTCCTTGGGCAAGACACAAACTTGATTTATATATTTATTTTTTACTATTTTTCTAATTACTCTAAAGTCTGGAAAATATTTAGATACAAAAATGCATAAGTAAATATGTGCATAAAACATTAAGTTTTTGAAGAGCACCGAAAAAAAGATGTGGGGAGTAACATACGACAAATTGTTGGAGTCTGGATTTGAACCCATGACGTATGAGCTATTTGAGCTCCGCATATGAACTGTTGTAAGTGAGGTAAACTGCAGCTCTGTTTTTTTCCCCCTAAATCTGGGATGGAAGAAACAAAGAAAATAATAGGTTGGGTGTGTTTGAAAGACATCATATCTTTATTATATTTAAAATATTTATATTTGTAAAACATTATTACATTTAGTGACAGGTGTATGGAAGTGTTAACTCACTTGACAGTAAGCTGCATGTGTGATAGGTGAGCTTTTAAAACACAAAGGCCACTCATAAAGTGCTGTAAAAGCAGGATACAGAACAGTGTTTCCATCTAAATTTGAAAAGAAACCCGAGCATTAAAAAGTGTCATTGATTCAAAAGAAGAGATTACATTGTGTCTGACAAAAGCGTGAACATTTCCACAAGTCTCGTGGATCAAATTCTGCACTGAAGCAGCAGCCATTGATGATATCGATCAGTATCACGGTTACTACGCCAATATGAAGTATCATTTGGCGCTTTGAAAACGCTCTTCTGGTCCTCATAGAATTCATGGAAATCTCTCTCACGTGTCTCTTCTTGTACTGTGATATTTGAGGTAAATGGCTTATTAATTGCACATTGCCTTTCTGCTGACAGATCCACTGAGGATTTAAAGGCACACACTTGGTGGAGTGTTGTTGTTACATGAACCTTGAGGAATGACAGTTACTCTTTACCTGTGCTTTAAATATCAGACCTATTTTGAGACCTGGCAGAACGCGAGATAAAGATTCATGAAGGGACATAAGAAAAGTGTGAAGTACTAAGTTAGTAAGACTTGGAGCAATAACGTGAGTACAAGGGGCCCATAGTCCCACAGTCAGAGTGGAAAACACCACCTACTCAAGCCTGACATCTGTATAAAAACAACAATAATCTGCTGTCAGCAGAATGTTCAATGACTCCTATCACCCGGGCGCTGATAAAGAGTCTGGCTTCAGTACGGATTGGTCTGTTATGCAGGGGCTCAGTGGATAGGAATGCATGCTAATTGCCATCAGAAATATGTGGTGAGCCTTACAATTTCTGGCATTGCTGCGTACCTTGGCGAAGGACATGCCAGAAGGGTTGCAGCAAAACAAAGATTAATGAACAGTGTTGAATGGCTGTAATGCCATGTCAACAGTACCATACATTTCATTACAGAGGTCACCAGTGCCTGTGTGCTAATGCCAGTGTGAAAACATTTTCACGGCAGCTCAGGCTGCAAGCTGAAAACAGGAGATAAACATTTTACTTGTAGGATGATATTTTAGTCTTGATGTGATTATACGGGCCTATTTGCAGTGACCGAATGTTCAATTTCACAAGTAAACATGGAAGAAAGGGCGTTCTGAATGGGAAAGTTCACAAGTGAACAGCAGTGACAGCAGAAAAAAATGTATTCATTGTGTCAGTGTAATACAAGGTGTCAGTAAAACCTGATGCTCTAAACACAAGCAATCCGCCCCTTTTAAATAATTGATATTTTCTGATTAAATGTGGCAGTTTGGAGATAATGAATTCTTTATAGTCCGCCTTGAGCAACTCAACAGCTTTGCCCTGCATGACAGCTTTATGGGGTGTCTTTTTGCCCAAATTTTGAAAGTTTAACCTATGTAGATCAATGTGCTTCCTTAAAAGAGTTTAATAAATTAAAGTGCAGGGGGCTTTTTTCCACAGCGTGCAGAAAAAGCTGATGAGACAGGTTTAGTTTAATCTCAGGCAATAGAAGTCATTAACCATTCTCCCAGGAATTAAAATATAGCTTGCCCTTTTCTTCTCTCACTTATCATTAGCATCACTTTAATCTCCCCGCATTTCACACTGCTATTTTAATCATTACTTACTGCCTTTTGACAACTGAAGAACATGGCTTCTTCCCGCTCGGGCAATATCCTGATTTTAGCTGACAAAATGTAGGACATCATTTAAAAATATCTAAATTTCCTCTTCCTCTTTTTGATTCTTTTAACCAGCTTGCTTCAGTCATCTAAACGTCTGTCTATTTATATCAAAAAGGCATTAAAGAAAGATGGTGGACGGCAAGATGACATTCAAAAGTGAATGAGCTGCAAGGGTAAGATTATGTTTGCAACAGTTTATTTGTATGTCCCCAGGTTATTTTAATGGACAGTGGATTTCACATATGGTCCTATGTGGGTCATGCAGGGTGTTGGGGGTATGCTACTGTATTTGTCTGCCCTTGAATCAATGGATATTTATAACAAAAAGCACATATCGTTGGAGCGGAATATAAATAAAGTATTACGCGGCCAGTCTCGCAATGACAATGACAGATGTAGGGCACGCAGTTTTTTCCAACTTTTGTTTCTTTATTGTCAATGTGAACAGTAGAAGTGAACAATGGGGCTGGATCTAGAGCATGATTAATTTGAAAATGACTATTAAGAATACAATACAATAGCAGTGCTGCTTCTACTTCTGAATTGAGTAAAATTCTGTGAGTGGCTGTAGTTTTTGTTCAGAGCCAATAAAAGATACTTGATGCTTTATGTTAAAAGACAGTTAAATATGCAAATAGTTAGTCTTAGCATCATTACATTTCAATTGAGTGATTTAACAGTAATCCAGTCAAAGCTAGTGTAGTTCTCCCCTTGAACTAATCTGCTTTCCCCTCGCTGCCTTTTTAAAACTGTGCCAAGATTAAAGGCATTACTAAAAGAACAGAAACCTCAAGTCTTTTAAATTAACTATTCAATGACTTAATCTTTAATAGAATTTGAGATTCCAAAACAAAGTTCATCCAGTAATAATTTGACTGTTATCTTTGTAATAAATGTGACAGATTTATGAATTAGAAATGTGACGATGTTAAGTTAAAGCACTTAAAATGAATGCTTTAATTTGAATAAAAATCTTGGTTTGGTTTGTTTTCATTCCACTACACTTACATTACAAAATTGGACAAACTGAATACAGCACTTCAAACTTAACTGTTTCAAGTATAGTTATATTTTCTTCACTATTAGCCAATGACAAACTGTGAAGAGGCAGCTATTATTTTTCATATGTATTTATCAATATTTTAATCTAAAAATTGTGAAAAACTAAAAAAAAAGTGCATTACAATGGTATAATGTCAAATGTTAAATAAAGTAAATAATGATATTATCTGGCATGATTTGGTTTTCTAAAAAATGTATAGTTAACTTTCAATTTTTACAGTGCATGCACGTGCAGTGCAAAACCAAACAGTGTTTTCCCTCCTCTGAGTTCAAACCCTGCTTCACCCCCTCAATTTAAAAATCAACACCAAACTTGTTCTTCTAAATGCTCGGGAGCAGTTTAGGAACATTTCAACAATAAAAATCCCCTCCTCTTACATCAAAAAGCAGCTCAATTCATTTGTGATCTCTATCCAAGTTCAAAGGCTAAGTTAAAGTGATACTTCAAAGACGCATGTAATCAAAGACATGCAGCTGTTAAAACAATCTTTTGTTAGTTCATTGTCTTCAAAACCAGACTCTTCACAAAATCCCCAAATGAAGGGAAGCAGAATCAAATAAGTTACATTCAATCATTCTGAGTGGGAGGCTTTGGTGTCATGCTAGAATAAATGCAAGTCTAAAGATTTACAACTATTTACAGCAGCCAGAGCGGGACAATAGCAGGGGTATCCTGCCGGAGGAAAAACTAGCCCGATCCTCTTAAATATGTCAAGGCTCGGGGTACCGTAATATAGGTTCTAAACAAGAGTGAGACATTTTGACAAATTAATCACCTGCTTATGAAGGTTGTATTGTACTTGATGTTCTGTGCAGGTCAGTGGAGGGGACTATTGGTCTATCAGTTCTTCCTTTGTGGCCTGCTGCACTGTGTCACTTCACTTCCTCCACAGCTGTATTAACAAGTCACTATCATTCCCTCGATGCAACTGCAATTTTTATGCTAGACCATCCCAAAGAAGGTACATAGAAGGGAGGAAAAAAAGAGCTTTGCCAGTCCATTGGCTTGGCTTAATTTTTTAATATGCGTTAGCGCCTTGCTTTAATCCGCCTCTAATGTACACCGTCAGGGGTTACTGTAGAGATAGAGAAAGGCGCTGTCAATCAAGGCTTGGTCAAATTATAGGCAGACTCCATTAGGTTTAAAATAGAGCGATGAGGTCTAGCGTGAGTCAATCAAATCATTTAAGGACGGCTGTTACGGTTATTATGTTCTACTTGTTATGGAACCTGCTCTTACCTTTATTACCATCGGCGGCGAGCTCGAGTGAGTGATCACAGTGAATCACACCTGTTGTTTTCAGATGAAATGTTATTATATAGTTTTCCTGGAACAGGGCTTTATATTAGAATCTCTCATGCAGTGAATGTGTACTCTAGAAAGCCATCTGTGAGTCAGGGAAGCGTGGCTGAGAATGTCTTTTCATTATTGAAGTAAGTGGTTTATACATTACATGCATAAACAATATAGATTATATTAACACTTGTAAATACCACATAAAATATCTATTGAATCTATGCACCACCGCTATTCTGATTGCCATGGCTCTAATCACTACACAGATAATGGCTGTGATGACTGTCAAATGCATGTCAGAAAAAAAAGTTAACTGTATTTTTGTTCTACTGAGAAATAAATATGAAGTCAGCCAAACAAATTAGATTATTTTATACATGGCTGGTAGTGCATAAATTGAAGCCTGGAGGTTTCAAAAAATAAGAAACTGTTAAAAGATTTAAATAATGCTTGATCAATAGCAGCCAAGCTTTACTTTAGACCCTCCCCTGGCCCAGAAACATCCAATCAGAGTTTGTGTGGGACAGACCACTCAAAAACTTGACTACAATTGGTCACAGATATATCCCACACACTCTGATTTGATGTTTCTGTAGAGGCCAGGGAGGGATTAATTATGACAGATTTTGTAGTTACCTCATAGAATAAAGTCTTAGTACATTTTAAGTATTGTGTATTTCTTAGTCTTTTTTCTTAAAAAAAAACTATTTATTTATATTAGAAAACCTCCAGACAACATGCTTTAATGAAGATTTCTTTTAGCTCAACAAATTAACCAAGGTGTCGGATCAGTACAATACAAAAATGGTATTAGGACATCAAGTTTGTATAGTTGTTTGTGTCTATATTGTAATTAATATATAATAATAGGAATTACACTATAGAAATCTGTCAGATGCCTCAACTTACCTGGAAAAAAGAAGGACCACAGGAAAGCAGGAACAACATGAAAAAAAGAGAGAGAAAAAAACATTAGTATGCCAATAAAAAACTTGAGAATAAGTTATTAGCCACAGTAACTGAACAGAGGGTAAAACAAGAAACCATTAAGCCTTTCATGTCTGGAATAAAGCGGATCGCACCGTGTGTTTTTTGTTTTTGGGCAGAACTCCTTCAGTGTAGTGAAATTGCCAAAGACGACAAAGCAGATGCATCTGTTCTGCTAGGCTCGGGCACAAGTATGTTTGGAGGGAAAATCTGTAAGTGAATAACAGGCCAAGTGACAATATGCGTAAAATGAAATACTGTTGAAACATTTTCATTTTGGCTGTTTGTAAACATGACATGAGCCTGTATGACTGCCAGTCGCACTTAACAAACATCTCAACAACAACACAGAAAAAAGTAAGACGCAAGACAAATTGCCAAAAATGACATTATCATTCCTGTATGTGTCACATGGCGGGAAGATCTATGTCGAGGCATTGAAAGGGAAGTGCTGGAGTGAACCTGCTTGGAGAGAGAGTGTGTGTATCTGTGTATCCTTGTGCATGTTACTGAACAGTCTGTGTGTGTCTGACCCGGTCCATCTGGAGGATTGGAGCACTCGGGGGCCTGTCACACAATGGGGAGACGAAAGCCCGCTGAAGGATAACAAATGACTTCATGGCAAAACACCCATTGAAATTCTTTCAGTATGTGGCATTAAAAACAACTGAACAAATAGAGATAAGAAGGTGGGTAGGATTTGAAATGAGATTTTTTTTCCCCCCCGCTCCCCTCTCCCTTCCTCTCCACCTCAGCTTAAAAGCTAAACAAAACAAATGGAGCTTATTACTGCAGATTACCTTACACTGGACAGATTCACCGCATGAGGCCTAGTGTAAACAATGACTTTCTCTCCACGTACTAACTATGTGCCATTTATAACAGTGAGCAATCATATCCACGGTGCCCAAAGATAAAATGCGTCCTGGTCCGCAGTTTAAAAATATAATTGTTCAAAGAGGTTATTTCTATGTGAGTTACCATAGCAAACACTGATAAAGCTATTAGACGCTGTTATATTATTGCTTCTATTAGGGCTGCAATAACAGGGGCTGCCATTGGAGAATGACTGGTGTCTACTTCATCATGAGCCAAAGGAAAAGCTGAGCTGCATCCACAGAGACACTGGGTACATGGCCGGTCACGTTGTTCACACCATGGCCAAGTCATCATGATTTTCATTCATTCAGTCTGTTTTGGCAAGTTTAGGAGAATACAGTATGATTCATAAAGTCAGGCTTAAAAATATATATATATTTTTTTTACCAGACATGAATCTAACTGTGGCAAATGAGAGGTAGGTTTGGTTTGAAAGCAGTATTTCTTTGCGCAAATGTTCAGACAAAGCTACTAAAACAATACATGATGTTAACACAATACATTTTTCAGGTGCCATGACTGGCCACTGGGCTGCACTTTGGACACTCATATTGTACACTGACTCCTGTTGTACACTGACTCCTGTACTACACTGACTCACAAAAAATGCTAAATTATAATAAATTAGTTGATAGTAGCTAAATTAACACTGATGTCCATGACTTTTGTAATAAACGTTTTAATGCCTAATTATTTATATGGTTATTATAATATGTTACCAAAATAAAAAATATGTCTTCTTTTAAATCTATGCATAGTTATAGTGTGTAATTTAAAGAACACTTCTCGGCTAAATACAAGCAATTAAACGTACATTTTAAAATACATTTCAGTTCAATATATTATAATGTTCACTGTAACTTTTCTTGAACTTAGAAGTAGAGTTTGAAGACAATATAATTCTTAGTTACACAAACAAATGCACAGCTGGTAGGTACACAGAGAGAACCTGCTTAAAATTTATCATGCGACCTCGCCGGCCTAACAATCAGGCGTTAAAGAGAACAAAAGCCCATTCCAAATAAATTCCCACTGTATTTGTGCTGGGATTTGATTTACTGGCCTGTGGGGAGGCACCATTTGGTAGCACAAGAAGAGGCGGGGAGAGGTAGGTGGTGTCTGAGTATGTCTATGCATTTGTGTGTTTGTGTGTATGTGTGTGTGTGTGTGTGAGGGGGCTGGGCACCAGGGGATGGTGGGTAGGGGGGCGCTCATGTGCCAGAAGTGTTTATTGTGTCATGGTGATTTATTGAGTGAGCTTCATTTCACTGAATGTTCTCAGATATTTATTTCCCTAAAGGCCCCACAAAGATATGAACAGGCCTGCATCCACATATGTCATCATTGCCCATTTTACAGCGTCAGGAGATTTCTCTCAAACTAAGAGGGGGGAAGAAAAAGAGAGAAGCAGAGAAGCAGAGAGGCAGCTAGTGGCGATCAGAGCACCTCTCCATCAAAGCCCTGTAAACAATGGTACCTCAGCAACACGGAAATGGCTTTTTCGAATATGGCTGATGACTTTTTAGCATCTATCCCACCTCCTTAGCGCATTCAGTCCTGCCAAATACATACTTACAAAGCATACATAATTTAGAACCAGGCTTTGAATGCTCACTCAGCAAGGCTAAACCACTGTGAAGGAACTCTTTGATACACTTTCCAACTCCTTAAGCAGAATGCCATGGTTTAGCTGGAAACTTATATGTAAGGCTATTTTGAAATTATTTAAACCATTGTGAACTGGCAATGACAGTGTCTCTGGTTTCAGGGTGGACTTGTAAAGTTTGCAAAAAAATAATTATCAATGAACACTTTTTGACTAGATATCAGGCTGTTAATAAATCTTCACTACTGTACTAAAATATTTTTTTCTGAGGATTTTTATAATACTATGCTAACTACAAAGACTTTCTCGGATGCTAAAAATACTTGTTGTTACCTTTGATCATACAGTAGATAGGTGAAGACCCCATCTTGTTATTCTTTCAATTGTTTGCATTACTTAGAGCAGGTGGAAAGTGAGGTTTAAAGAGACATGCACCTAATCTGAGCTTTTTCAGCAGAGAAAAAGTTTACAGTTGCCAATACATTCTGAATTTTATAAAGAAGGTAAAATTCAAACCAAAAGCCACCTAAATGCTTGAATAAAATCCTAATATGGTCACTTTAATAACTTAATTGTACTTTTACCTGACTTGTTTCCCCTCCAAAAAGGCCATAGAGTGTTATGGCAAGTCCTGTCTGCTTGATTTTTATTCTGTGGGGGTAGAGTGTGGGTGAGGCGGCCAGATGGTAGAAGTCTTTGATTCTCCAGATGGCTGTTCTGTGTGGTGCTCAGTGACACTGGGCAGGCTCATTGACATGCTGCCTCCCTCCCCACCATCTCCTCCTCACCTCCTCCTCCTCAGACATAGTCACTGTTACGAAGATGGATACCAGCCCCCTGGCCTCTAGCTGCAGATCTGGAGAGGATGGGATGGGACTTTCTACTTAAGCCCAACCAAAGAAAATGTCAATGTTTGGGACCATATTGATGATACCCATTTGCCACTGTCAGATCTGGTAAATTGTCTATGGAGGATGACGGCTGTTGAAGCCCTGATGATTTGACAGATAAAAGCACTTATTTTGACTGTTTTACACTTCTGATGCTATTTTGGTCTGTGCTGTATATAGTAAATTATATTTTAGGTAGAGTAGACAAAATGTGTACTTAAGGGACAATATTCTTAATTCGGAATGATAAAGTAAGATACACTATACTACTTAAAAATGTAAGTCATGACTACCCACCCCTGAATATTTTAAGGACATCTTTGTGTACATGAATTATAATATCAGACAGTGACTGCTGACATTGTAAAAAATGTCATATAGACTCTCATCATTATTTTTTGTGGAGGAGAAAACACACAGAGGACCGTATTCTCTGCAGGAAGTGAATTGACACTCATGCACATCCAAATTAGCCAGTTAAGCAAATCCTGGCCTAATTTGAATGGGACCAGTTAAGACGGTGTTTCTGCAGATCAGCCGAGCTATGGCTGCTTTTATTCCTCTGACCCCTGATGCACCTCTCCTTTTGGGGTCATATCATCATTACCATAGTGCAAGCTCAGAGACTGTGATTCCGTGTGCCTTTAATTAATGTGTGTTTATAGGGGGCCACAGGAGTGAGTGCACTTAATGAAACATTGCTACGGTAGCCTCTGGGGTCCAGAAGAGACAGCTTCTCTATTGTGCTGCTGATTCTTACAGGCTGTAAACACTTAATTGATCTGAGGAGTATATTTGAGCCGACCATTCAGGGGAAATTCCTTTCAAATTGGGACCACTCATTATTACTTTTGGACTTGTCTTTCAGGGAACTGACATAAAAAGAAGTCTTAATAAAATCAGTCATAACTGTTAAATAAAGACAACTCTATACAAAGAGTAGTCTCTAGAAAGAGGTAGTTTCCAGGTCTGCATATTTTAGTAGCGAGGACGATACTGAAAATGATCTGTGGTTGTTGTGATGTCATGTCTGAGAGTCTGGGGGAAGTATAGGTGCTATAAAAAGGCTTGGAGGTCCCTCTCCTGTACTGGATAGCTTTCCCTTTTGCTAAGAGTGATCCTGTGTGAGTGTGCGTGTGTGTCTGCGTGTCGGTGTGTGCACTGGGGCCGATGACAGGGGCCATGGCCTCCACACCCGGGGGACCGCCAATGAGAAAGAAGCATTTCCTCTAACATTCCATGGGTCACAAAAACAATTTGCCCAGAGAAAAGTGGCTAAAAAGACCACAATGCTGCACAGCGAAGCAGACTAAAGTATCTGCCAAGTCTCTTTACACTTCTCACCTGCGATGAGAGAAGACCGTACATGGAGGTACACAATTAACACATGACATCATTAAAAATATTATTCTGCTAGCTCAACACTGCTGTATAATTAATAAGTTTGTGGTGTGTGTTCAGAAACGGTTATGCATTGGAAGAAACAAATTCATTTTTCATGCTTGAGTTGCTTTGTGATTACTGTTAATGGAGAACACAGAATGATTCCCTACTTCATTACCCTGTACACATACCATGTCTGCAGCCTCTACGTGACTAAAGCTTGCTCTAAAGTGTCCATTGTACTCTCCTTTTTTTTTCTAAATTTGTCCACTCCACGTACCAGTTTTATCTCAACCTAAACATAGACAATCAGCATACATATGATTATCAGTTGTCCTTTAATCAGCACAGAGCCAGGCTAGGACCCCTGGAGAACATTCACAATGACATAACATGGGGTCAAGTGAAACTCAGAGAAGGAATGCTTGGCTAAACCCACTACAAATACTACACCTCAGAAGATAGTGACAGATTTAGTACTGCTGCTGAGGCACATGTATTCCTTCCCTTTCTTTTCTCACACACACAGGCAGCCCAAATGGGTCCACTTCAGGGACAGGTAACACGGAACAGAGAGCGGACATTCCTCAAAATACTCCCGAACTAGGACAAGTGAAAAACAGACAGTGACAAGTGGCTGCTGCAGTGCTACTAGGACAGTAATGTAAGAACTAAAAAGAAAAAAAACTAGGTGAAAAAATAAAAAAATAAATAACCTTTTTGTAACATGACCGTGGGGCTTGTTGTGATAAACTGCTTGCTGCTGTAGAGCCATTTTAAGAGAAGAATAGGGTTGAGCATTATTAGAAAAACATGCAATAACTCAGTTAAATAATGCAACTAGATTGTAAAATCTATTGTGAAATAAACTAGGGTCTAACACCGCAACCAAAATATGGACTAAACCAGGATTCAACCAGGCTTAATCCTCACTAAACCAAAACTAAACCATACCAGAACTTACCTCAACTAAATAAGAACAGGCCGAGTCATTTTAAATACATTTTTGTTTGGTTGTAACTTTTTTCAGTGCTATAAGAGAAATAATTAACGTATAAATTCTCTCGCTCTTGTGAAGGGAGTAAAAAAAATAGACACTGCACAGCTTGCCTTATCCCTTTCAGTTGTATAGATAAAAGTTGGTGTAAAGTGCTGGCTGAGTATGAAAATGTGTTTAGCAGCGAGCCTTAAGAGGAGTTGATTGGGGTAGGTGGGGGTGAGGTGGGGGTAGGATGAAGGATTCTCCCTCAACACACTGTGCCATCCCTGGGAGAGCGAGGCCAGGTAGTTAATAGGGGTCAGAGGCAGGGCTGAAGTGTAAATTGGCAGGGGTGCATCAATTAGAGGGTGGCAAAGGCTAGGATAAGGAGAGGAGAGCACGGCGAGATGGAACAGGAAGACAAGCATATAATCTTTATTGGCTCGCACCGAGATGCTGCATGTCGGAGGAGAGAGAAGAGGAAAGGACAAAATATTACACAAATTAATGGGCAGACAAAGCAGTGGCTGTATAAGCGTGTCCAGAATGAGATTTGAGTAATCGCTGCATTTAGAAAGAGTGTCTCAATTTCCGCCTCGGCTTGGTGTTTTTCTGAATGTTCTTTCTCAAGTGTCTTTTTGTATAAAAAGCAGAAGAACATACTGAGGGATGAGAATCCAAAAGGCCTAAGTGACATTTCCAGCAACATTACGATGTATACATAAAATGAAAGCTTATCATAAGACATCTTTCTTGTCAAACATTAGTAGAGTCATTGATCAAACCCAAAAACATCCCTAAACATTGAGACGGGATATGTTTGGGGATGGCATATGAGGTGCATTTAACATTCCATCATGAAATGGACTAAAAATGCCCTATAAAACTTTTATTAAAATTGAAAAAAAAAACACCTATAAAAACACTTTACAACTTTTGTTTGCTCTAGAATGTTTTTTTTTTAGAATTCTTTTTTCTGAATCTTAGATCTTTTCTCCACAAAAGTACATACAGTGGTACTTTCACAATTTACATGCATCACCTTCAATATTAGAATTACAGTATGTCAGAGAAAGTCTCATCAGGGGAAGTTCATTTGAAATCCTTCTGCACAGAGTTGCTGTCCTTTTTAAATTATATGTAAAATTACACATACAAGCCCTGGAGAGAAGTCTGCACCACTTTCTGCCACAACTACTGTATGTGCCAGGCCGCCCCCTCATGGGCTAATGTCCTTGTGGGCACAAGCACACATTATTCAAAAGAAGTGAGATCTGATTATATTCTGTTCACCTATTCACATAGTCCGAAAATGATTTGAACATGGAACACTCAGAAGAAGTAGACAGGGCATTGCGGAGCTTACATTTGCAATCTTACACCGTTTAAGTGTATATTGGAAAAAAGACAATCTCGCTTATTGAACACATTCACCCTGGAGGGCAAACTGCTACAGTAATGAACACCACACTCTGAGAGAATTACAGTGTCCTTTATCCTGCTGTAGCGGAGGATGAAAAAGGATCCCGCCGACATGCACACACAAACACACACCCAGACGCACAAGTATACACACAAGTACACACAAGTACAGGGAAAGAGAGCAAACACGCTTCTCAAGACCCCATAAACCTGTAAACAAAATCTGTGGAGCAGATAAATTATAAACGCCACAATGCAATTAAAGCCAAATTCAATTTGAGCACACACTGTCCATCTGTCACGGTGAAACAAAAGCTGAGACGCTCCATTATTACCAAATCCCCGCTCCCGTTCATTTGCTTGTGGGAGATTTTGAGTTTCTAGGAGAGGGCTGTACTTAAATGCCATGGTTGTTCACTCAGGGCTGTATCCTTTTGAAAACAACCTCCAGATGCTCCCAATCAACTTCTATCAAACCAACACTTCTTTGTTTATTCAATAAGAATATTTAGTTTTTCCACTCTGAAAGTAATGAGTTTCCCCACACACACACAAAAATAAGAATAAGCCTCTCGAGAGATTCGTATCATTTTCAATTTGTTAAAGTGGCACAAGGAGACACAATGTATCAGTCAGTAGAAAAACTCTCTTTTGATCATGAACATGTCTTGCAGGGACTGCTGAAAAGCTGCTGTAACAGGTGAGAAAATAACAGCTGATACCGTCACAGTATGAATCTAAGATCTTTAGTCAAGCTCCAGCGAATCATTGTGTACGCTTCCCTCAGTCCTGGTGAAATCGAAGCGCTCCTCTTCCTAATCCTGTTTGGCCACTTTATATAGAGCGAGATAGAAATCTGTGTCCCAGAATGTGAAAGTGGGGTTCAAGGCACTGAGCTCTCTCTACTTTGAGCCAGAGGAGGGTAAGAGTATCATCTTCAAAGGTGCGAGAACGTGTCAATTTAAAATCAAGAAATGTATCTGGCATCTTTTCGCTCCTTAAACGACAATGCATCCCAGGCTGATTAGAGCACATCAAAGACGGCTCCTTCTTTCCTCAGAGCATCGAGAGGGGAGATTTTAATTGCAAAATGTTAAAGCTCACAATTAAAGGCTTTGTGCTAACCCAAACACAACCATTAAGAAGAGCATACAAATGAACCAGGACAGCCACAACAACCAGGGACTGTGACGCACACACGGCACACAAATGATAATCTTCCATCAAAACCATCTCTGGGCACTGTCCACACAATTAGAGAGTGAGGATAAAGCTGGAGATGGGTCTTTCATGATCTGCCTTTGCTGTCTCTCACACTACAAGAGGCATGGCCGCTAATGACAAGAACAAATAAAAGGTGTTGTTGAAGCTTAGCTTTAGCATCTGTTTCTAAATACAAAATGAGATAGAAAATGAACACAACTAACAGACGGTGCAATAATGTACTCAAAAACATGCACATGCGAAGACACTTATGTATGTGAGAAGAAGCTGTGGTGCCATAAAAAAGCAGCACAGTATATTAGACAATTATTATTGCATTATTGGCTATTACAATATCTATGTTATTTTCCAATAATGCTATACAGTGGATATAGATATTTATTTGTCCAAAAATATGACAAATCTTAAATAAGAATCTTTAACTAAATGATCAAACTTTAGTACAACTTTAGTACTTTAGTACCAGTACTCTGGTTTGGTCCTGGTTTGGATCCTAAGTCAGACTTGTTTTAAATGTATGCTCATAAATGAAAAAAAAACTTTTACGGTGTCTAAAGTTACTAATGCCTTAACTTTATTAACAACATTCAAATATTACCAAATGATTATTATTGCCATATCCAACTATTGAATATTGCATAGTGTTCTTTTATCTTGATGCCCTATAACATAGCAAGAGGCTGACAATGATAATGTACAGCTATTAAGTCTCTAAATACCCACCCAATACAAACAGTTGCCCAGCCAGTCCATTGTCTAGCAGTGGATTTACAGTGTAAGCCCAAAGAATTTGGTCAACTCCACTTTTGTAGGTGCTTTCCTGGACCCATTCACAACATTGTTTTCTTACAAAATAGTGGAACATTAATAAAGCAAAATAAACACGTTGGAAAGGTGTGACAGGGGGAGAATAGATAAGGCTGTGGCAGTTACTCACACACACACAAACTGCAGTGAGCGCGCACACATGCCGCCTTGTAACAAGCACAGAGCCCCCTTTTTACAACCCCTCAGAGTAACAACCGTGTCTAATTAAAATTCACATTTCAACCAAAAAGGGAAAACAAGCCATCTTTGAACAATCCCGTCCGTCCTCGCCCTGGTCATGAATTTCAGATAAACACTGCGATACACCGTGAGTAGTGCCACATTAATTAAAAGCCTTGATAGACGCGGCTTCCATCTAACAGACCTATCAGGAATTAAATTTGTATCAGCCGCAGAAAGAGCAGTCGTGGGGGTTCCTCAGGGGGATTAATGAAACAGACTTTCATAGAGGAGTTGTGAGGAGAGGAGGCACAAAAGAAAGGACCAGCAGCAGGATGTCATGTGTGGAACCGGCGCGTCACTGACCTCTCATTTCATACTTTAATAAAGTCGCACCCAGGTGTCCTTGATGCCTTCCAGTCGCCCGGGGCGCTGGGAAAGCTAAACAGGAGGCAGCCATAACATAAATGTGGATGCTAGCCACTGCTTTTATTTTGTGGTTGTACATCTATGGGCATGCACATACATAACCCACATGCATACTTACCTTAAAAGATTATGCATTAAGACAAGTTTTGTAGATTTACATTTACATTTTTTTTTTACAATTAGTAATTTATCGCAAAATGCCTTGTTTTGAGGAGCTGTTGCTTTCTATTTGCTGAAAAAAAAAAAATTATTAGATGCATGTCCCTCTCTTTAACCCTGCTGGCTGAACCCATTTCAATACAACAGTACAGTCAATGGAAAGTAGTGGCAGGGCAGGTGTTCTTTTCCTATCTCCATAGAAAAGTGCAATCAAGCACTTGAGGAGATCAGTGCTTCAGCATGTATGATTACTCGAACAGGCATGGTTAAAACTAAATACAACTTTGGCAAGGGAGAAAGCGGAGCCCAGTTAACATAATAGGGCCCCTTTAAGCACCAGGCTGCCACATAGAGATTTGAGTTATCAAGATGAGGTTTGGTTGAGAAACACAAGGCCATTTCCTCACACGGGCATTGGCCTTGTGCAATAAGTTACATCAATTGTGTGAAACATTTTCTGTAGCATTGGTACAAGAGGTTCGCTGTGTCAGTTCAGCCTTTATGATTTACTATCTATGCAGTTGGTCACCGGAAATTGGACCGGCTCTGACTTGCTTGTGAATTGTGGTCGAGACAGTTTTCAGTTGAAAACAGAAGCAGCAGATTATCTCGATGAGAAGGCTTGCAGATTTAGAGATGTACTGTATGCAATATGTTATCACAACACAGTCAGCCCAGACAGCTGCTATCTGTCATAAACTCTAGTCTATTGTTGGCCACGCTACGGCAGCAAACATGTGACCCGATCTAGATGAGCAGCCACTGAGCAAATACAGAGTGGAATAGTGTCATTTTTAATAAAGCTGTTTTATGGACTCCAGTCAACAGAGCCAGAGGAACGGGCTGAAACTTCCTTGTGCAAATGATATGGCAGTAGCAGTTTCATAACTTCCTCTGCTCAGACAAGCCTGTGGCAAGTCTCCTAACAGAGCACACACAGCACAGCAGTCAGCCAACCAGGGAGAAAGCCGGAAAGGAAAAAAAATAACCTCAGTCTTATCAAGATTTTACAGAGACATTTCTTTAATTAGTTTTAATATTTCTTGTTTAGATAATGTCAGCCAATTGACAATTCATTCCCAAACGGAACAGGGGGGAACTCTGGACTTCTCTGATATCGAGAAATGGTTGATGAAAAAGATTGGTCTGATTTAAATGTGTGCGAATATTTTGGACAGGAATCAAATATGTCTGTGTGGAT
>JAVQKG010296194.1:0-11114 GCA_036025885.1 Hypseleotris bucephala
ATTACATAGTTTTTTATTCATGCATATTCATTTTACTGAGATTAGATTAAATAAAAAACATTGCTATCAGCGTTCTTAAGATTGTAATGTGCTTTTAGTGTTGTCAGTGTGATCAAAAACAAAATCTCCAGTCCTGATACATTCTTGTGTTTATCTTCAAATAATATGATGTTTCTGCCCTCAGACGGACAGTATATTCAGCTGCGGCTGGGGAATAAAAAGAGGAAATTAAAGACAAAAAAAAAATCTAATTTGGAAGAACTCCGGTTTATTTGTCTGACTCTGAGAGCATAGGTTTCAGGTAATCTGAAGTTAAACTTTCCCACTGGATTTGCCCAGGGAAAGTAAACAGAAACGTGTCTTTTTTCCCTCTCAGACCTTTTTAACAAAATGGTTACAGTTTAGCAAATTATATACATTTTTGACTAATAATATTGTTATTGTAATGACTGACAATTTTGCATGGTTTTCTATAAATGTGAGATTTTAGAATAGCTGACTCAAACATGATAACTGAAAACATATGATTTATTTCAAATAGTTCCAGCTTTAAATGCTCTCATAATACATTTTGTGCATAGATTTATAATGTTACTAGAGAATGTGTGTATATGGACTGTAGTACAGTATTTTATTCTATTTCTGTTGTTTAATATTGAACATTGAAACAAGTTCATGTGCTTTGTTTGAAAGTGAGATAGGGGGTGGACAGGAAAAATGTGGTCGCTCCAGGTGAACCACAGACCGACATTTAAAAAAATATTTTAACCTCTTTTAAAATTGCACTTCATGCTGTCGTAGCTCAGTCAATGGATGTAGTAATGACATCCAGGATCACTATAGTTGCCGTCTTTCTAACATTTGTTGACTTGAACTCCAGATTTGACCATTGTTCCTCGTAGCACGTTCAAATGGGGTGTCTTCCTGTTTTTATTCCAGGCTCTCAGTGAAACGGACCCTTGTTTCCTTTGATCAAACGGCCATTTGTGCTCTGCCCACTCAGCCTCTGGACAGTGGCTGTTAAATGTTCACCGCACCTTAATGAAGTTTCACCTTTCACCTTGAACTTGGAGCGAGCTGAGATAACTGCAGAGATTCTGACAGAAATAATGCTCGGTTTTGAAAGGCATGTTATTAAATCTGATCAAAGTGTGTCATATCATAACATTAATAAGTTCTCATAATAACATTGTTGAGTATTTATCCTGACACAGGACAATATTAAAAAAGGCAATATTTCAGATCAGCTCCCATGGTGGCAAACCTCTCCAATAACAGGTAGTTAATCTGTAAGCAGCACACAGAGCACTCTAGAGGAAGGAAGGAAAACTGGCTTATCAGAAACTTGACCAAATATGGCGAGGTGAAACTACCAAGTGTATAAAGTAATGCCCAATAAGAGGAAGAGCAACTGTAACCAGGAAACCAGGAATGAAACCAAGAATTTCAGCTCATCTTAAGTAGCAGAAAAATACAAGTAGCGCATTAGTATTGGCGGAAACTGTTCGTGGCTTTGGCCTAATTGAAATGCAAATGAGAGACTGTGATGTCAGCAGAGACTTCATGCTGCAGAGGGTGAAGTGCAAAACAGTGTGTCAGCTTTTCTTCTGTGCGGTGTTCCATATGCTTTTAAATCACCTTACAAAACAGATACAAAGTGTATATTGTAAAAGAATAAGTGAAATAAAAAAGGCTGCACTGCTAGTTATTAAGCAATTGTAGAAATATGTGAACTATGCAACAAGCACATTGCACCTGACTGAAAAGGTGTTGATTGTATACATGTTGCTTATGACTTTGTGGCTTTTCATTTGAATATTTTTACTTCAGCTGCTCAAACAAATGATTTCCACCTACAGCACAGCTATGTTGACCTGAGTCACTGCACTGGTCTGACCGGCCACTGAGTAAATATTACATCCCCGACTTCTTGAATGCAAACATATAGGTTAACAACTTTTTTTAGGTGATTAAAGTTGGCCTTGTTTTACATCAAACTTAAATAATGTCTGTCTGTTTCCTTACAGGGTGGTCCCTAAAATTCCTCCACAACCTAAGGACTACATTTATGTTTGTTGGACTGTAACCGGTTTAAGACAATGGCGATTCTGTCTGATAACAATAGGTGGAAATGCAGCTGCAAGAAGTGTGTGCGCAATACATCCACAGATGAGCCACTAGAGAAATTCAGGAATCAAGAGACTCTGCATGGAAAATTGAATAGCTTACAAGCATAGTAGTTATTGTGTGTTTTTTTTATTTAATTCATTATACTTTAGTTTCTGTCCTTTCCTTCCTGTAGGCTGCTCCCTCTCTGCCTCTCCCTCCTCTCCTTGCTCAACCTGCTTATCTGAACTGGGCAGGGCTCGATATACTCACAGCTCAGGGGGAGGGCCTTGTCTGCTTTCAATCAATAACCTCTGGAATTCAGAAATACAAGTAGGTCCTGTCTGTGGCAGGCTGTACCACACTCGGGAAGGCGGGCTCCCAGGCATACACGTCGAAACCTCTACTACAGGACTCTGCTTTCCCACAGGTCTGCCTGAGTTGGGAGTGTACCACAATGGCTGACCACACATCCCCTGACTACTTCAGCTGTTCTCTGTGCCTGAACCTTCTGCGGGACCCTGTGGCTATTCCCTGTGGGCACAGTTTTTGTATGGACTGCATCAGCGGCTACTGGAATGAAGCCGACTACACAGGGATATACATTTGTCCACAGTGTAAGATCACATTCACCCAGAGGCCTGTGCTGCGGCCCAATGCCACTCTGAGTATGGTGGCTGAGAAGATCAAGAAGAGTGGTCTTAATCTCACCCTCAACTCAACGCAGGGGAACAGCTTTGCAGGCCCAACTGACGTCCCATGTGACTTTTGCACTGGGAAGAAACTTAAGGCGGTGAAGTCTTGTCTGAACTGTCTGGCATCCTACTGCGAGAAGCACCTGAAACCCCACTATGAGTCAGCCACATTCAAGAGGCACAAGCTGGTGGACGAGCTGGGGAACCTGGATAGGAAGATCTGCCCTCAGCATCAGAAATCTCTAGAGCTCTTCTGCCGAACAGACCAGATGTGTATCTGTGCCCTGTGCACAGTCAGTGAACACAGGGGGCATGACATAGTGTCAGCTGAGGCCGAGAGGGGTGAGAAACAGGTAAGCAACTTTTTAGTTATTCTTTTACTTTGTTGGTTTATTTAGGACACAAACTTGTATTCACCTGAGTCATAGCGTGAGACAGCATCATTGCCTTAGGCTGGATGTGCACCAGAGGTAAATAATACTTAAAAAGTTACATGCTCTGATTAACTTCATTTATGTGAGTGAAAGCAGGTTGTTTTTTCAAAACTTCTCTTCTTGCAACACAAATAGCGTTTGTACTCTGACCCATTTCACCAATGCTATCAGCTCCCCTGGCAGGCTTTCACCGCCAAAACAAATGCAGCTTTCTGATTAGCTGTTTCAAAGCTGGGGGAGTGTATGACTTATCAAAAGCCGCTTTTCAGAGAATGCGTTGTTTCAGCTGTGGAATAGATACACAGAAACTTCCTTTCCTTTAGCTGGTGCTGTGCTGGTTCCCACCTGTGGGAGTGGGCCAATAGTGAGTGAAGTGATACAGAGTGTCAGGGAGTCAAGGCCTTCAAAGACGCATGATCACGTAGCAGTCACATAACTTAAATTATGGGTGATGGAACAATGCCTGTAAAGAAAAGTCAGATAACAGTCTCTCAGATACAGCAACACTCTGTAGTTTACAGTTTTCATGGATGAGTAACCAGGTGGGAGGGTTGTTTTTATGGCGGCGTGATATATAGGCT
Organism: Hypseleotris bucephala; assembly: GCA_036025885.1. NCBI lineage: Eukaryota > Metazoa > Chordata > Actinopteri > Gobiiformes > Eleotridae > Hypseleotris > Hypseleotris bucephala. The sequence continues at coordinate 3,817 of JAVQKG010296194.1, forward strand.
AAAGGGTTTTTAAGGCTTGGTTAAGTAATAAATCATCAGACTGCTACATCGAGAGTCTGGTTTCTCTCATCCGGAGATTTACAACCTGACTCTCAAACACATCTCATTTGGTCTCTCCCCCGCTAACCCCCCTCCCCCCTCCCATGTTCATCATCCCCCCTCCCTAGATTCCCCACATTCCTCAAGCTTATCTTGAAGAATGGGTTGGTGGGCTCTGAGTAAAAGCTGAATAATAAAAGCTCTCTATTGGGGTTGTCAGAGCAGTGTGCACCTTGAAACATCTTTTTAAAAGTCAGACAGCAGTAGATTCACATTCCTGACATGACCGGGATGCCATTAGAGATTTTTTTTGCCCCCTGTTCTCTCCCTCCCAGATAAAAGCTGAGCGCATTAAGGAGTAGGGTTTATTAAACATGGCAAAGGGCCCCTCTGGATATATTCTTTGATGGGAAAGAATGTTAAGTCTCATGCAGTGCAGAAAAACATTCACTTAACAGGAGCCACACCTCGTAAATCTCTTATGATTTAATATTGAAACAACACATCGTAAACATGTGGAAGCTTTCACTTTTGACAATTAGATTTGCATTGGGTTTGACAAATGTAGCAGGTGGATAAGTAATGTTGCTTTTTTTCTTGCAGAAACTTTTGGGAGTATCCCAAGCTGAGATTAAACAAAAATGCCAGGAGAGGGTGAAAGAGCTAGACGAACTAAAGACCGCTATAGATTCTTTGAAAGTAAGTTTTCATCTTAAACACTATCTTGAGTATGTCACGTAAAGCGAGCTGCTGTGACGTCAGATGCTTATCGTACTTGCTCATGAATGAAACTTGACATCCTGGATTTCCTGTCTAGAATTCAGCTCAGAGAGCCATGGTGGAAAGCCAGAAAATGTTTGAGGACATGATTCGCTCCATTGAGAGGATGAGGTCAGAGGTGACCACGCTGATTGGTATCAACGAGAAGGCTGCATTTAACCAGGCCGAAGCTTTGATCGAGAGACTGGAACAGGAGATTGATGAACTGAAGAAAAAGGAATCCGGCCTTAAGCAGCTTTACAGCACAGAGGACCACATCCACTTTTTACAGGTAACTTTTCCAGGCTTTGGAAATCCACCAAGATATCAAGTGATTGTGTGGTTGTGCTCACCCTGGGATTTGTTTTGGGTTCGTTTTCAACAGAATTTCAACTACCTCTGCACCCCAACTGATGATGGCTTCATACCAAGAGTGTCACTAAACCCAGACTTCTCTTTTGGCGCTGTCAGAAAGGCTGTGGCTGAGATCAAGGAACGTCTGGAGGAGTTTGGCAGAGAGGAGCTGCTTAAGATCTCCAAGTCAGGTCAGACCTCAGCAGCTAAGACTTGAAAAGAAAGAAATATGTACATAATGTAGTTAATTATGACTGTATACATATCTTATAGTGAATGAAGTGCCAGTCTACACTACAGAAAGCAGAACACTGGACAGAAGGAGCAGAGGTGAGTCGTATCAGTTGTTTTTGAAATGTGTGGTTGGATAAGGTGCAGAATGAGTGATACTGCTGTAAACTGTTTAGAAAGGGCCTAAGAGTCTGACATCCTGAAAGATAATAAGACATACGGGTGGGAGTAACTCTAGTAATCTTGTTAACGTTATTTTTTCATTTTCAGGAAAAGAGATGACAGTGGTGGATAGCATACCCCAGGCGCCAGAGCCAAAGGCCAGAGCAGATTTTGTAAAATGTAAGTTTAATCATTAACTCATAACAATTAAAATGGTATATTTAACATGTCATTTATTTTGCCCTGTGTAGATTTTTGTCAACTGAAATTGGACCCAAACACAGCTTACAAAGAACTATACATCTCTGATAGCAGCAGAAAAGTCATTCGCACCAGGGACCACCAGCCCTATAATGAGACCCCAGAGAGATTTGACAGCTTTGCCCAAGTGCTGTGCAGGGAGGCCCTGTCCGGAGGCCGCTTCTACTGGGAGATTGAGTGGAGCGGGGAGTTCTCCATTGGCGTGGCCTACAAAACCATCAGCCGTAAGGGCAAAGGGTCATTGTGTCTGCTTGGCTACAATGAGAAGTCCTGGAGTTTACTCTGTTCTGACTCGGGTTACTCCGCCTGGCACAACAGAGTAGACAAGGCGGTCAGCGGCCCCCATTCCCCCAGGATAGGTGTGTATTTAGACCACACAGCCGGAATACTGGCCTTCTACACCATCGGCAGCAGCATGACCCTGCTGCACAGGTTCGAGACTACATTTGTGGAGCCAGTGTACCCAGGATTTGGTGTAGGAACTTCTGTGAAGATATGCCATGTCAAATAGAGATCAAGATTCCAGATGTGTACATTTTTATTTAGATTTTTTTTTTTTACAATACTTTATTAGCCTTTCATAAATATTTAGCAATACTATTGAGGTATCTGTTTTAGTCAAACTGAACCAAACCTCATTGATCAACTTGTTTTTATGTAATATACACTAGTTTTTAATGTAATATACACATTTTTTAATGTCACTACATGTAAGTTTTATGTACACTTTCACATTTTCAGAACCATATTTAAGACTCCTGCACATTACATAACTACAAAATGTGTTATCCTTAAGCATCTGACAACTGCTAGACAAGATGCACTAGATGCATTTTTACATATTTCTTGTGTTTTGGCAGGAGAAAATTTCTGACAGATAATACTGTACATGATCTCTACTGATCTAATACTGCTTTTTTATTGGTAATTTTCCACCACCATCAATTTAAACATGTTAGCAGTATTGTAAAACAGTTGTTGGTATTTCATTTAAGATTTTGATCACTTGAACTCATTATTTAATTTGCAAGGTTACTTGTATAGGTATTGACATGTTTTGTACAAAAAATGCTTTCAGATCTAAATAAAAACTTGGATGAATATGGTGTGTCCTTCAACTTACTATTAGTTCTAAAAGTCACCCACTGGAATCTTTCTGAAAATGTAGTTCTAGTGTCACCTGCTGAGGCTCCAGTTTTACTATTGAGCAGTCTGCCCTATGCAGGATCAGCCACGATACACACAGCTCAATTTACCCATTATCAACATATATTTTATTAATTATACATCCAGACTGTTAGGTGTATTTCAAATAACATTACCTTAGATTAAAATGTAAAACACATTCTTGCGCGAAGAACTGAAACATATAATTTAAACAATATGTTTATTGATTCCCAACATTGGTAGTGGAATTTTAGCATAAAGAATAAACAGTCCAAGCTTCAAACATTGTAGCCAATAATGCCTCCTTTCCCAATGCATTCTCCGATGTAGAACCACATCATCACCTCTGTAGCCACCAGACCATTTCTGAAAGCATCCTGCAGAAAAAAAAATGTATATACATTGATGCACGTGTTGAAAATAAAGACATGTTCTACTTCTAGTGGACACAGAAAAAAATAGATATAGATAAGAATTCATCTTTGGAATGTAGTATAGCAAAAGTCAACGTAGAACATTTTGACAAAAAGAAAAAAAAAGGTTAAATGAATAGAGCTTGGGGAAAGTACAAGAGGTATCTGGACAGAGTGTACGTACCCTTACTGTTGTTTGACCCAGGCGTCCTGTCTGGAAACCCTTTAGCAGATTTGTTGCCCCTTCAATGGCTTTGGGGATCTCCGCGGGAGATGGGGGAACAAGTTCAACACGGGCGTAATGCCAAAAGGTAGCCAGTCGAGGTTTGGAGTAGGTGACAGCGGCTAAAAGAGTAGACAAAATTAATTTTACTTACATAAGACATTGTGTTGCACTGAGCTAACTGTAGCCTTGTTTACGTTCCCTGGAGTTAATTATACAAAACTTCATGTAAACCAGTTCCTGTATGCACTAACACAATAAATATCACATACGCAATCATTTGCTGTGCTATAAGACAGCTTGATTAAATCAAAAGTGTAAATATTAATGAATGCAAGCAGCCAGATCAGTGAGCTGTCAGCGGTATTAGCCAAGCTAGCTAATCACCCGTCCAAAAAACATATTACTAGTACCACGCACCACGGACTTTACTTTACTCACCATGCAAAATGTGATAATAAAAATAACTTACCGCCGAGCAGAGTCGGTACTTTGGCGACCAATTTTTGCACTGCCTGTGCCATGTTGAAGACTGTCGGTGCTCGCCGCTGCCGTGCTTATGCTAACCGACTGAATGTCACCTCCAGCTGAAGGACCCAGAGTGATCACATAAATGCCTGTTCTGAAAAAGCTACTGTAACTGGCCTCTCCCATAGTCTGAGCCTGACCGGCTCAGCCAAGCTTATGAGACTGAGTTGAGAAAGTGTCTTTAAAAAAGTTTGCTATTGAACAATTTTGTTGACGAATTATACATTGACTTCAGCGCTTGAATTTATTGTGATAAAGTGTCAATCTTATTTCTGGCCAACAGAGGGCGTCACTATACAGTTTTTATTTTATTATTTTTTTTTTTTGAAAAAATAACCTTACATCGGCAATCAAGACACTGGTGTGCTTGGTTCATCTTGGATTCACACATACAGTATCAGAAAGAACTGCTGAACTTTAGGGCACTAGGTAGTTTACCAGCCAAACTCATCCTATTTCTATTAATTAAAGGCTCATTCACTTCAATATGCCAAACAATGAATGACACATGCAATAATTTACAATACAAGACAAAATTATTTTTATTTGCATTAAATGCACTTTATCAACAAAAACATGTTCTTGTTTGCAGAACAATGAATTGTGTTTACAAATACATAGCCTAATGTTAATGTTATAACATTTATATTTTATGCTTTGTATCTCTAATCTCAAATAGGCTGATGGTCTTGGGACTGCTGAGACTCACTAGTCTAATGCATTATCTTCAAAACCTTTTTGGGGGCAAGCAGAAAGCACGGGCAAAGCAGATTAAAAGTACACAGTGCAGATCTTTGTAAATTCACTCACAAAATTGATATCTCCTCTTCCTCCTGCCGGTGCACAAGAGACATATGATCAGTTTATAAACATAAGAGAACAATTACTTAATCATTATAGAACACATAATATGTGAAAATTCTTTTGTCACCTCATTGAAGCAGGTCTCACTGGCTGACTGGTTGTTGTCACATTTCTGTATTACGAGCAAAGACATGGATGATCCTTCTTTCTTCATTAGCATCATTACATCTTCTAGAGTTTTCTCCTGCACATTTTGTCCATTGACCTCCATCACCATGTCTCCTTTGAGAAGACCTGCTCTCTGACCAGGACCATCATCCATGACCTAAACAGAATAATTCTTTCTTTTATTGTTATTCCTTCAAAACACATACTGCAGAATTGAAAGACTAGAATAGGCTAGTTTTTTTTTTCCACCTGAGTGATAGATGTTCCAAGCACCTGTGGACTACTGCCGAGGTTGAAGCTGAAACCCAGAGAGCCTTTTTGGAGAGTACACAGTCTTGGCTCACAAAGAATTTTCTTTTCCTCATGTGTCATAGCAATTGGCACACTACTTTCCTGATTATTCTCAACAATTGCATCTTCACAGAACATTACAGGTGATAAACCTAACTGAGGAAAAAGAGCACATTAAGCTTATACTATGCAGCAAAAGTTAGGATGAATATTATGATGATATGCAAACAGACCAATAAGCAGTTAATAATTGAATCAATAGCTGATAGCCTAATGAGACACTACTTACTTTTGTGTAAAAGTCCAACCCTTGTGGCGTTATGGTGGTAAGAGAGACTTCTTGACCACTCTGCCTAACCTTGTTTACAATCTCCTCATGTGTCAAAGACTCTACTGCCTCTCCATTCACCTCCAACAGCAGATCCCCATCTCTAATTCCTCCTCTCTCAGCAGGGCCTCCCAGGTCCATCTCACGCAAGACATGTGCTACAAGAAGACTTATGTCATGTTCTACACTAGAGAATATATGGTTCTTGTCCTCTTACCAATGCGTCCTGAGGATGACTTTTCCAGGCAGAGCAGAAAGCCACATCCATCTTTACCTGGGATCAAAGTGAGTTTTCTGGCCTTATATGGAAGATTATGAGGAGTAGCCATTGATGGGAGAATAGGCATTTTCTGGAAGTTGTAGCTATTCTCACTCTCAACATCAACTACTAGAATGGTGATCTGACTGCCACATTTTTTCAACTGTATAATAAAAACATGCCGCATTGTTGAGTTTTTACATTATGTTGTTACTAAAATCAGATAAAGAAAAAGATTACAATGATGTTACCATCCTGCTAATTGCAGAGTGAGTGAGTTCTTCCACATTTGCCCCATTCATCCAGACTAGGCGATCTCCCTTACGTACCCCGGCCTTTTCAGCTGCCCCTCCAGCCACCAGGCTGACACTGAAGTGGCCCTTATGCCCTGAAAAGTATGCATGGGGATAAATGTGCTGTGTCTAACTTTGCACATCTAAAAGTTCAGATTTATGTTATTGCACTCATTGCTGTACCTTCCGCAGGAGTGAAGCTAATACCAAGACCAGAAGTAGGATCCTTCTTTATGTGACAGAGTCTTGGTGGTTTGCAGCCTTCACCTCTATTAACGATGGACAAGCTTTGAAGAGCATGACCTTCTGACTTAGCCTGCTCATACTCCTCTCCACTCAGCACTAATAAAGAAAGCTGATTCCCGCTTAACTTTATCTTCCTGGAAACCTGGTTAAATCAGACAAATAATTGTTGATGCTAAAACGTTCCACTTTGGGACTATTAACTGCTTTTTTCTCTCACATCTTGGTGTGAATCATCATCTACAAAGCAGCCGTTGACTTCCAGGAGCCTGTCCCCATCTCTGAGACCACTGCTCTCTGCAGCCCCTCCAGGAGCTAAATTCCTGATGATGTGGCCCTCTCTGCCCTTCTCCACTTGGAGGTAGAAGCCATAGGACTCCCCCTGTTCCCGTTTGAGAACACAAAGACGTGGGCAGACTACTGGTCCAGCGTCTGACAATAAAGTCAAATAATTACCGACGCCAGGAGGTTATGTGATCGCCGGCGTTGGCGTGCGTGCGTGTCTGTGATCAAGATAACTCAAAAACTACTGCACGGATTTGGATGAAGCTTTCAGGCATGGTCAGGACTTGTTTAAGGAAGAGGTGATTAAAATTGGGTACATCTGTGATGAATATTAATTAAGTTATTAATTAATTAAGCTTAAACTTTTAAATGCTATAGCCTAACTCAAACAGTTTTTGCCAGATCTACTTCTAACTTTCTGGGCAGTTACATATAATGAAGACGCATACATATGAAGACTTTGGTGCCTCTATGATAAATAATAATTGAT
>JAVQKG010296215.1:0-13655 GCA_036025885.1 Hypseleotris bucephala
AGTGCAGCCATTTGAAATAGAGCTGATATGATTGCATGTTTGAACTCCCACAGTGTTTCTGATGAACAGTGTGCATATATATATATAAGTAGGTATCAGCTTCTCCATATTGTGCGAACTTCCTGTCACTTGAAAGCTTCATAATAGGTCAGTATATTGTGCTCATGTGATGTCCTCTTGATCAGGGTTATCTGCAGCCACTTAGTGCATGACAGATTGCCATGATCTTTCCACCTCCCACTCTTCCCCTTCAACCACTGTCAACCTCAATGGAAGTCACATCGCACTGGGTTAATATATAGCCTTGCATGTGACAAGGGGTGTGCATGGAGGCAGAGCAATTGGTGCTTTTGCCTTCCAGACAACTATGATCTCTGGGTGGAGTCTGCATGTCCTCTCAGTGTTACCTTGGTTCTCTCTTACTTCCTCCCACTGCCCAAAGTGTGTGTAATGATGATGACGTTAAAATCTGTCTAGTAAAAATGTGAGAGTGCATGGTTGTCTGTATTTTTAGTATGAACATATTTTATCGCCAAAAAAAAAAAAATACTGCCTTCCCTTTAAAAAAAAAAAGACTTATACTTAAGATGATAAATAATTTTAAAGTCTAAGTTCAGGCGGTAGGTAATAGGTGATAGGTTGTAGTTTCAGCCGCCAATAAAATGTACTTTTGATATTCTAAACCAGCATTTTAATAACTTCTTAAACTTGTACACATTGTCTTTTAATTATCGTAATATTATTGTTAATTGCAATTATTATGGCCAATGTACAACCGTGACCAAAAAAATCAACATTGTCCGATGCTGATTTGTCAGTACGGCAACTATAACTGTCCAATTTGTTTACTTAATCTAAAGCCGAGGTTTCTGGGATAGGGGTCCGGTTTGATTCATTTGTATGTCTCTGCATAAGCCATTCAGCTGTAACTGGTCTGTTCTGGAAGTACCCCAACTAATGCCCTTAGTTTCTAGGATAGGGTACAGTTTAGGTTGATGTCTCCCATTTAAACCACATAGTTATCACAGTAAATGTCTGTGGAGTTAATGAGTACATTATAGTGAGCTCTTTTCAGTTTGTTAGCTTTTACCCAGCAAAGAAAGTAAAGGTAGGCATGCTTTCTTCCTATCCAAAGACTTCATCTTAGGGTGAAGAAGAAAAATAAAGCAGATCTGACAAGCTTTCCAACAGCAAATTTAAAAACAATGCAGCTCTTGCCTTCCTCATGGTCACATTGATTTGTTCTGGGTGACAGTGTGGGCTGCTGTGAAATCACCCCAGCGCCATTGATCTGAAGGAGAGGTGGAGGCGGCGCGGGAGAGGGAGGCTGGCGACAGAGAGCAACATGGGAAAATTCTCAGTGTGCCCTCTTCAACCTAAAGCTGTAATAAAATGAAGTCTGTGCTTACTATCAGATTAGCCTTGTGCTCCAGCCAGTATATTGCAGCCCGTCGGCACTTTGATTTGTTTTGTAGGGCTATATACTGTATGCACTGCACTGTAAAATGTCACAAATTAACCTTACTTAACTTAACTTGTAAGCTGGATTGTTTTGAAAATACAAAGTGACTTGGTATTTTTCTTAACTAATCATTAAAGATGTGCCCTTTTGGGATTTTTTTTACTCTGTAGTTGACACTTTTGTTAGGAGTAAGCTAACCCAAACCCTGCAACTATGGGCTTTAGGAGGGGTGCACCCTCAGCAATGGGTAGTTAGTCTCAGGTCTGACACATAGAGACTCACAGACAACCATTTACTTTCACTGAGGACATTATTCACAGCTTAAACTAGAAAGCACTAGGGGAGTGCAGACCGACGCCAGGACAGCTAATCCCTCTGTGCACATGTAAACTGTTTTGTGGAATTTCCTTACATAAAAGTCTTTTTTTTTCTATGTTTATGTTTAGTTTTGTCTGTGTAAACTATTAGTAAAGTACAAGATTTACGACAGTGTGGGCCTTGTTTGAATATATCTATCAAATAGACAATAGCCCAGATCACTGTGGCAGAATTCATGAGATTTGGTTTATGTTCATCAGGATAAATGGCTCAAATAAAGCGCCCCAGATAATTATTAGTTTATTATTCATTGTAGAAGTACCAAAGTCTACATTTTCAGTGTCTTCATGATATGTAAATGTCCAGACAGTTTGAAGTCAATTAAAGATATATATTTTGAAGTAATGCTATCCCGTTACATTTTACAGTGCAAACCAGTCTGTTTTGATTAGTTTTGTTTTGGCCCGTATATGCACTATTTGATTTGCTGTTGTTGCTTGGGTCTTGTTTCATATTCTCGGCTGAACTCTTTATTGCTGCTGTTTTTCCATGATGCCAGAAGCAAGTTTTTTTTCTTTCTTTTTTATCTCATGCAGGCCCCTGATTAATCTCTCGCTCTATGCTAGTGTACTTTAATCTTGAATGGAGAGATATCTGATTCTCCTCAGCTATTGAGGAAGATCAAACTTTAATGGAACAAGGAACTGCACATCATCCTAATCTCTCTATCCCTCTGCATTTTGGTCGACTGCACTCCCCTCGGGCTTTGTAGCGTTGTGCAGAAGCAAGGGAAATACATCAGACAAGATAAGATGTTTCTCTTCATGCTTAGGTAATTTATTCCCTGTTGACAATAACCAGCACCCTACATCTCAGTAGTTTGATTGCCTGATTGGTGAAGCTGTGGGCAAGGGTACTGGGATAGAAATAGGTCTAAACAATAATTGCACATGTAGAGTTACGGCAGCATTAGGTAGGTACTATTCATACTACGATAAACTACGTTTATAGCAAATAATGATTTGGTCTTCCAAATATTATGTAGTACAATAGTACAAAATGGTCAATCCCAGGCTGGTAGTGGCTTGGGTGGTTGCTGTATAACTAGTATAGCCTTGGATAAGCGTAGGTTTTGATTTAGGCTTGCTGTTCAATCCAAAGTCTTTAAATTCTGCTTAAATTAAGTATAATTTCTGTAAAAAACATGCACCAATTATTTCCGGTGATATCGTCAACAGTTTTTATTTACGTTATTAGACCTTCTGTGGCTGAATTGTTGTAAACCTTAATTGAGGCTTGTGTTCAGGTCAGGACATGTGCCGTTTATTGACATTTGAGTGATAGAGCCACGTGCCATCTGCGTCATCTGTCTATAATAACCGCAGGCCAGACACGTCAGCAGCACAGACCTATCAGGGTTCAATGCATTATCCAACAGTTTGTGCAAGAATTGACTATTGATTGTCATTTATTTTTTGCCATTCAATTCTTCCATATTATTGAATAACAATACACGTAATGCTGACCAGCTCCCTCACTCTCACTGGCTGTATGCATATTGTTGTAAATGGAAAACACTTATGGGGCGTCACACCTACCACAGATGGTTTGTGTCTGTGACAAAGAGAGCCTATTACCCAATTCTAAGGTGGCTGCTGCTGTAAGGTAATGAAATTTCCACCGACTTGGAGAAAACAATGTTGTCTCGTCCAGATAGTAATTGCACAAGCCACATCACCATATTCCTGAGTTCAGCGCTAATGCAACACGATTCAATAAAACTGGAGATTTTTATCATTTATTGCCAGCCCTGTCAGCATTGAGGGAGAGTAAGCAGGAGCGTATTCAATTTGTTGAATTTTAACCAGACCGGAAACTTTACCAGCATTATCCTTATGTCCACATCAGATATATTATGAATACAAAGCCAGCATTTTCTTAATCTAAATGGAGAGGTAGCGTGGAATTTCCACCATATTCTCTCCAATGTTATTATTTGTATCAAGAAATGGCTGGAAATCCATAGGATATTGCACCCTACGGCCAGAGAGCTTGTGTGTGCCTCTCTACTCGCATACAAAAACATAGGAACATTGACAAGCGGACATGTATAGAGACACACACATACACTGACACACACACGGCTCTGTTTTATTACCTCATGCCTGCTGCTGGAATTGCTTTCCTCCCTCGAGTGAGCCAGGCAAAGCCGGCTTTATTGTGTTAACCTATTTGTGTGTCAAGAGCGATTGCGGCGTTCTTTATCTCTGTTTGTATTCGGACGGGGAGACAGGGGCGAGCGAGAGGCGGAGGAGAGATAGGCATAAGGGAGGGGTTGGAGCCAGGAGCCACCAGAGTTAGACGGATGGCCGGTCACCTCGCTCCACTCCCGAGGATAATGACTGGTTGTTGCTTAGCAATAAGTTGCCCTCATGCACTCTGGAGTTGCATTTAGAGTAATCAATTTTGTTATAGTAAAGAGTGTTCATATGTAATTATAAAACTAGTGGCGGTCTTTGAAATCGGCCTAATGGGTGTTTTTAAGAGGCCAGAGGAGTGTGTAAGCAGATTCCTATTTAGGTATGTACAAAATACAACTGAAAAAGTATTTAAAACAGTTATCTATTTTTTGTCTCCACGTGTTTACATGTTGTGTGTTTGGCAGTTGCTGGAGTTTGACCAGTGTTACAAAGGGCAGTTCACTGATAGATATCCTTCATCCTAAGTCCACCCTATGACATCTACATTGCTTCACACTCTTTCTTTCAAACATCCATCCCTTTAACAAATTCACATTTTGAGGTCTAAAAAGGGGCTATACAAGTACTTTTCTCCATGTGCTCTTAGTTTTATTAACATTTTTATTGAGTTGAACAAATTGCTGACCTTTGTGGCATAATGAAGAGCATGGCTGGCTCGAGATAAATGAGAATTTTTGGCAGAGGAAGATTGGCGTCAGTCCAAGCTGTTGAACTTGTGATTTGCCGTGTGTTTGTTCAGCAAGTGACAACATTTAATACATTTGAGTGTTTCCGATTGAAATAGTTTTCAGGTCATTTATTACATCTCCTAATCTACAAAACATAACCAATAGGCATCTTTAACCAGTGCTGATGGCTACATGTCAATGTAATTTGTACAGTAGGTAGAACATCATCAACCACCTTAGAAAAGCCATCAAATGTTCATGACTGTCAATGCTTCAATCAATTTTGGATTTTTGCATTTGAAAAACAGGACAAAAAATGAAACAAAGAATTATTATCATATTATTTTAGCTATTAGTGCTATATTTGACCATCTGTCTTTTCTCTGCTTCCTGTTCTGTGTCATCTTTTCTTATCCATGCACCAATGCAATAAGTGACAGCTCGGTACGTCCTGGGAACTTCCTCCAGTAAACCAGGCCTACTCTCCTCCTTTCTGTGGCATGCTTCTGTGGCTGCATCTATAGAAACATCTGTCCAGCTGTCAATGTAGCCAGTCAGTCTGGTGATCCCAAAGGCAACATCTGTAAGAGCTGAACTCACTGGGGCATCCTGCCAGTCTCTTCTCATCCCAAATAATGTTGAAGTGTGTTGGTGTCCTTTCAGTTGCATGTAATTGATGATAAGTCATATGTCACTGGCTTTGTCATAATCTGAAGAAATAAATAATCTGAGAAAGAACAGCACCGTACATTCTTAATCCACAATTATTTGGAAATATACAATGACAACATTCACCCCCATTAGGTTATTTGCCCCAACACTGTTAAGTTCTGTCAAGTTAATTTTAACCATGAACAATTTGTCACTAACCACACCACACAAGTGAACAGTCAGTGAATATGGCACGTTATTGCTTCCATTAAAACTCATCTGGTCGTGCTCAGATATCTGTGTGTGCATGTGTGTGTAAATAACATCCCAGCAAGCGAGGTGCAATGGCCTGGAACTGACGAGGACCCACTGGGAGAGTCTCTCCTTGATGTGCCCCCTGCTGCCAGCCCCCGACCATCTTTCCCTCCTGGCATCAGCATCAGCACTGAGGCGGGACACTGGAGGACATGTGAGCCCTTCCCCTCTGTCTGCCACAAACCAGGATCAGCCACTTCACAGGGGACACTCTCCAGGGATAGGCTCACAGAAAGCAGCTGTTCACTGTTTTTCTCCTCTTTCTTCAGAGCCACTTGTGTTTTCTACCTTGTCTGCTGTCCTCTCCAGGCTGTCATTTGGTCTTGATGTGTTTGAATGCACTTAAAGTAGGGCTGCACAATATTAGTAAACGTGTGATATGCACTAACTAGATGGATATTTGTGATAATGATAAGAAGTAGAATATTTGGATTCCCCATAAGGCCTTACTTACAATAGACTAATATGCAGGTTTAGACTCTTTGGTCAGAATCAAGGCCATATCAAAATATACTTAAAACAAAGCTAGATCTTAACCACATCTATATTAGGGATTGCATGTGGGCAATATTTATCATTTAGTTTCAAGTTTATATTATTTATCCTCACGACTGTGACTTGAATATTAACCTTCATTTTGTATATTTCACTAAAAAAGAAATATGAAATTTATTCACTAGTGTCGTGTGTTGGTCCTAAGCTGCTTAAAAAGATTATTTTATTATTTAATTGTTTTCGGCCTGTCCGAAATGCAGTGTAAGGTCTATGCAAAGACTGTTTGAGTGATTAAGATACTTTTACATATACTTCCGCAACAAGTTTGCTACGTATTGTGCAGTCCTTCTTTGAACTGTCACTGTTTTGAGGATCTATTAGAAGTCTTAATTTCTTCATCAGTCCTCTTGATAACTAAAGGCCTTTCAACTGTATCCTATGCCTTTCCCCACAAACAGCTGGGGCAGTTTATACCGGCTCTAGGGGAAATTTGATGGATTCTGTTTACTGGAGCTGAGAGAACGCCTGGGTATCTCAAATTAAGTGTCACTTAAAGCTTGTCTTTTAGTCAGCTCTCCATTTTGTTCCCCCATTTCTGTTGACAGCACTGTGTCACCAATTGGAACAACGATTGAGAGAAAGACATTTGGTGATTATACATTCTGTCATGATTGAGGGGTGAAGCCATGCGCCAATTACACAATGTATATGGTTGCACAGAAATCTGAGTAGCCAGTGATTTGTACTTTTGGGTTGCACTATGTGTAAGGCAAATTTATTGTCATCTGCCAGAAGTGCAGTGTTGTTTTGGGGCTGGTTTTAGTCCTTGTTTGGTCCTGGTTTAATTTTTGAAGCTTAGTTTAACTGGTAATTTACAAAAAGCATACTCCAATTTATTCCATGTTTCTTTCCAGTCTTTGAGATTCTCCTCTTGGACTTACTGTGTGGAGTTCCTCCAAGTGCTCCAGTTTACCCTACCACTAAAAAAACATGTTGGTCAGGTCGGCCAATAGTGGCAGCGGGCACAGGTCGCAGCAGCTCAGGCTAACCTTCAATCTGATCCATGTAATTTTGTTGTGTAATGACAAATAAAGCACTTTACTTTACTTGATGATAACTACGTTGCCTTGTGTTTTGAAACAACTAGTAAAACTAGTGATTGGTGACTGGCCAAGATCAAATTAATCTTTAAACTAAAGGCCAAAATCCAGTGGGGTTTTCTAGTGAAAAGTGAGAGGATCTTGTGAAACCACTGAAATGTTAAAAAGGGAAGAATCTGTCTCATTGTGGTGAGAAATCTGAGCCTCTTCTAAATGGACAATTTAAGGAAGTGAACCTGCCGCAGCTCCCGCCTGCGCTCTGGTCTAATACCGGTCTTTGCTTTGTTCTCCTTGTGCACCCTGTCCATTACATGCATTATAGCTTTCCACATAGCTTACACTACAGCGTAACTCCATATTACTGCGCTCCCAGAATATGTGTGTGCAGGAGGGATTTATGTGAATAAAGGAAGTGTCCTTGCACAAATTGTTTTTCATCATTCTTCTTCTTTTGAAAAGCTTTTTGCATGCTGATGTTGAGGATGCACTTATACCAAATAGTAGGGAGAATTTTAGACTATGCTTTCTGTTAAGTTGTTGTTAACAGTAAATCCCTACTTTTTGTGTCTGCTTCTGCCTTGAATGAGAGTTTGTCATATCTTACTATACTATATACTATACTATACTTTGGTCTTTCAAGTAGGCAACTAAACAATTAATTGACTCTCATGTCAGGGCTATATGATTGCCAGACTGCTGGTAAATGGACAGACTTTCCCTTGTGTACCTGTAAACATGAAGTCAATCTATGAGTACCACTCACAGCTAATTACTGCTAATACACAGTATACTGTATGTATCATGACAAGATCTTATTTTTGTAAACAGTGATGTCAAAATTAGTTTTCACTATGTTTGAAACTTTCGTAATAGTGTTTCTTTGATTATTTGGATTTCAATGTGCTCCCATAGCTTGACTGTGCAGAAGCATGTCTCTCTGTCCCCTGTTCGTGCCCCTCCTCTCTCCACTCTTGACCTGCTGCCCCATTGTCTTCCAGCTGGTTAGGATGGGGAGCCGCCTCTCTCAGACACGATCCTTCACTCAATAGCCGTCCCATCTGTTGACTGTGTGACTCTGGGTTACAAGTAGGGATTGCGCTCCGTTGTGTATGGTGTGAAAGGAGCTATCTCAGGGGGGTAGTGAGTGTTTTGGGATGGCCCCAGCTCACACCCCACCTGCCATCGGTTCAACGCAGCCGGTCGGGTGTGTGCAAGATGAGAGGCCCTTATTGTGCTCGTTCACAGGCCCCTAGGCAACAGGGTCACCTTGTACCGAAACAAATGGTGGGGTTGTTGGCACTGTTTTTGTGTGTTGTGTGTGTGTGTGTGTCCAAAGGGGGAGTGGGTATTGCAGTATAAGAATGCATCATCGGGAAGAGGGCAGAGGCCTTGGCTGTGAGGACATTTATCTAACATCTATGCCTTTCACATCAAGGCCCATTCACTGCAAGCCGTCTGTGTCAGGCTTTCAAAGAGCATCTCAGATGGAAAAACACACTGGGCTGTTTTACAGGTCAAACTGCTTTTGCCTACCATTTAGAACCACAAAGTTGCTCCTGTCATTTTAGATTCTCTTGTTTGGCTTAGATGTGGACAAACTGCTTTGAAACATTACCCATGTTTTGTCTCCAGTGAGTTTATGTTCCCATCTCTTCAAATTAGGCGTTGGAGTGGAGCCATGGACTGCAGTTCATCCTCTTTAACAGGAGCATTATGAACCAAAACAATGCGGGACTGTTTTGACAGCTGCTTCACCTTCAGTAATTTATGCTGAAACACCAGCCTGCAGGCCTCATGTCTTTTTGACTCTCTGTGTTGTGTGCTTTTCTTCTTATTTATAGCTTTCATTTCAAAATGAGTGCCAGTAATTGGCAGATGTTCCTCCATGGTCCTTGGGTTCCTGAGTACATGTCCATAACTGTAGGAGCAGTACAGAGGTATCAGATGTAGGGGCGGACTCTCACCAGACGCTGAGAGCTAAGGGAGGAAGAGGTTGTTGAGTGAAGTGAGCTGATATAGAAAACTGCAGTGACAGCAGAATGAATAAATTGAAAAATTCTCTCATTGTAAATTGTCTATTGCTACTGACAAATGGTCTGATAGGCGAGCGCCCTGCATTTCCAACACATGCGTCCCAATAGAGCTGTGAATAACTGGTCTATCTCCACGCTGCTTAGCACTGGCCCTGTACTTAATAATTCATACAGTGTGAAATATTTTCCCCGGTACAGATATGCCAAAGAGCTGCCGCCAGCAGGCGGGGCGGTGAGGGGGTGTCCCTGTGGTACTAATTTGAGGGACAGTGACGTGCATAGATTTCTGAGGGGCTCTAGTTTAGAGAAAGGCTTCTCTGTTATTGTAGAAGATGAGCTGCATATGCAGCTCAACAATTGAAAAATAGAGAGAAAAATATGTATGTTTGATGTGCCCCCCCCCACCCCCCCCCCAAAAAAAAGTTTTAAAAAAGTATTTACATTTGATGAAGACTGTTACTTGTAAATCAACCTGCATCAAAATTTGCTTTATTTACTCTTTGTTGTATTAGGCTTAAATTATTATTATTAAATATTAGGCTTGTGTTTGAAGTTGAGATGAGAGGCAGCGAGCATAACACACCTGCTAACCAAGAGCTCATCATTAAAGCAGTTAATGTGACTGTGATGAGACACTATACACTCAGTTTCACTTTTGTCCAGGGTTTTGTCTGAATACATCCTGTACAAATTGGGTCTTTATGGTTTGCACCCAGGCCTTGATACCAATTATGCAAACTATTAAAACTTTAAGGAGGACAGTCTTTTATAATTTAATCCTAAAGTAATAGATTCTATTAAAAATGCATGAGTGGAGCTTTATAGATAGAACTAGTGTCTATCAAAGACTCAAGGATGCAGAAGGAATGGGTAGCAGCAGTTGTGTTTTTGCCTGATTATTTAAATAGGATATGATTACCATAGAGCAGTCCCGAGCTCACTGGACACTGTGATCTCAAGAGGTCCAGCCCTTTTAGTCTTTCTCACTCAAACGAAACCTACTTTACTTTTGCAAATAGCTGCTTGAGAGCTATTTGATTTGTAATGGTTTAAAAAAAAATCATTTTGTCTCCTTGGCCTTCTCCCTCCTTGTGTTTTGCTTGAGATTGTTTAGTCTTGTCCTTGCTGAAAGCATGTAGAGGCTGTTGGAGCATGAAAACAGGAAGCCTGCAGTGTTGTAACTTAATGGATCATGCAGTAACTGAGCAACAGACCTTTACTTGGTTTTACCCCACAGAGCTTCCTGGACAGACGGAAAGCTAAGTGAAGAAATTAGTGCTACTTCACTTTTTCCTTTTAAAACTCTTGCTTTTTACAAAGACACAATGTCAAACCACAACTGATTTTTGGCCACTTTTTTATTATCCTTTAATTGAGTTATCATAAACTACAAAGTGTGGTTTAATATCAACTTATTTTTATCACAGGTAGTGAGTCTTAGTGGCTATATCCAGGCTTCTATTGCAGAAGTCAATAAAATGTGAAGCCTTCATGAAGCTTATAAGGATTTGAAGTTGTGCCTCTGAGGTAATTTCTTTTCCTTTTTGAAGTAAAGAATGCCTGTTTATGAAATAAATCCAATGAGCTTAATCAATCATCTCCGTGGAAAGGTCAGGAGAAGACGCTGTAGTGTTTGAAGTGTTTATCCGATGGAGAAGGGCCAGAAATGTGACACCTCCTTCTGCTTCTATCATGGGCGGTGCGGATTAGTGATGGACAGCATGGCCCAGGGGGTGATTTAGGGATATTTAGAGCTAAATGCTCTGTGTATATCACAGACAGGGGAAAAAATTAAGCTGCCTTCCCTCAATCCCTTTTTCAACAGGAAAGCATATTAGTAGATTAAAAATATATTTTAGGGCACACAGCTCGTGTTGAAAGGTGAGTAAAAGTTTATGCGTCTATAACCTCTTGAGCAGGTTTCATGTCTGAAGTTGAGTCACTTCTCATCCGCCACAGTACAGTCTAATCTAATCTGGAGCACAGGGCTGTGGGCAGCATCTGTGCTCCAAGTTGAAATAGGGCTTTCTCTCTTTGGCTAATCCTCTATCGAGGGATCACTCAGTCGGGTGAAGACAATTACAGCCTGCTTTTTCATGCTAATGGAATCTCTAACTAGATCTTAGAGAACGTGGAAAAAATAGAGGCAGGATGAGGAGGAGCAGGGACAATGGCTTAGAAAGATGACCTAACTAAAATGGGTTTTTAGATTACCATTTAATTATTGATAGAAACCCAGTTGTAAGGCCTAAGGTCAGGATTTGGAGCAGTCTCTGAGTAGTGCAATGGATTATAAGTTATTTTGGTGTGTGTAAAAGTGTGTGTTGAGGAAGTTGCTGAGACAGGACAGATGTCAGTGGAGTATCAGCAGCTGTGTGCCAGCTAGACTGCCTTTCACCTTTTTATCACCTGCCTCCAGCAAGGTGTCTGGAGTGGTTTTAAATTGCATTAATATGCAGGAATTTATAGATTGCCTCCCTTGGCATTTCTGCAGGGAGGGGAAGAGCGTATTACAGTCTCCATCTGCACTAATTACCAGGTCTTGGCAGAGTTACCTGTCTCTTGTGAAGGACAAACTCAGGCTCAGAGTGGAGAGGCAGAAGGAGCTCGTTTGTGGAGAGTCTTTGGGAAGAGGAATGTACCCGGGGCACTTTTACTCTGATATGTGTGATGGAGGAGCCTTGACTACCATAAAACATGCCTGCTAGCATCAATAAACCAAACTACTGCTTCCAACTCCCTTCAGCCTGAGCTCACAGTAAAGCCATCAGCAATCATACATCATTTTTTTGACATTTGTGCTTAAGTAGCGTGTATCAACTATAACCCCATTATGAACTGTCTCCAACATGTCAGTGAACATTGAAAATAATTTTCAAGTTTGACTGCTTCTAAAAATGATTATTAATGTTTTTGCTCTTGTAAACAGGACAACAGGAAAAACAAAGCATATGAAAAATCCTTCAGAAGGAGGTAATACATCTGCACCTGTGCTGTTATCACCACTGTGACCTCGCCTCTCATTTCTCTCTGTGGCACTGGTATGCTGTATGCTCTGAGTACAGGGGTTTTTGTCATGGAAAACATCTACCATTTTAAATTATTACATCCTGTCTTTTGTGTCCTTACCAATCTGGGCAATGATAACACCAACTCATCAAAGTATGTTGCATTTAAATCTAGTTTATTTTGTGACATTGCTTGGATTTCTGTTTGTTAGGGTCTCTCCAACAGTCTCTCAGCCTAGGAGCATTCTTGAATTGCTGTTTCGTGAACATCTTGCTAGCGTTTGTGCCATCTGTGCCTTTAGCCAGCAGGTGATTACCAACCGCAGCCTCACCTCCCACTCTGTCCAATTGGATTCCCCTGTGCTGGCATGGTCCGACCCGGATTTGAAGACTGAGCGCAGTGACAACAGCTGGAGAAAGCTCACATTAGCGAGTTGACGGGGACAGCCACTGAGTCTTGAAGAACATAAAATAAAGTAAAACATCTACTTGTTTTCTTGACTGGTGTTTTACTTAGTCGCAGTGTCATCTTGTCTTTTAAAATCCTTAATATCCAGCGGAGCAAAATGGCTTTGTCACACTTCACATACATCAAATGAGATCAGTGTCAGCATTTTGACGGTGTGCTGTCTGATAGCTCGTGGGTTTCACAACACGCTAATGTTATGCATGGCTGACTATTAGATCTGTAACAACCTCCAGTGAGAGACAGTGCAGCTCGCCTGTGGACCATGGGAATAGGTTGTGTTCACTTGATATTACAGCAGTCAAAAGACGGTAGAAACTGCCATAGTGTCAGAATGCTCAATAATGTTTAATGTAATAAAATTACTGGCCCTATTGACATGAAATGGTTAAAAAGTTCAAAATCCCCTCTGTAGGTAGGAATGAACTAATTGGGTGTTAGCAAACTTGTGATATTGTCCAATCATGCCTGGGTCAGTAGACAGGCCACTAAGCCTTAAAAATTCCAACTTCTAACCCATGTTCAGATTTTAAATTCAGATTTTATTTTAAAATAGTGACAATCACATTGCACTAAGCTGCTTTTGTACTATATGGGTAACAAAAAAAACATAGTTCTAATATATTTACTTTTTGCATTGATTTATCAAGCAACCGTTACTACACACTTCATGGCAGGTCCATGTATTTTTTTCTGCAGCTGCTTTCTCCATTTCATCATAAATTGACATAAGCCTTTCTTTGAAGTTCAGGAGCCAGACTGAGCAAGTGACAGCACAACAAACAATGAACAAAACACGAAAAGACAAAGAACAGTGTTTGAATATTCAAGTGAGCTGCTTTAGGACGTGGAAAAGAGGGAAAAAAGAGAGCTGTTGT
>JAVQKG010296221.1:0-12931 GCA_036025885.1 Hypseleotris bucephala
AATGTACCAGTACTTGGTCAATAGCCCATCTACGATATCCCTGTGACCATGCAATTACTTTATATATCAGGCCTATATGTACTGCGATCCTGCTGAAATAAACCTCCTTAACTCATTGCCTTTTAAATTGTTTTGCCATTACATACATAAGTTAGGGTAAGTTTTAATTGAGGAAAAATAGTCCCCTCTTTTTTTTCTTCAGTAGTATCCCGCTGCAAATGCAAATCTTTAATATTGTTTAGTCTTTTAGTATTACTGCTTACTTTATATCTGCATGTCAGTTTGAAACATTTTACTTCCTTTAATCTTTGCTTTTTCATCAACAAAGATAATTGTACTCATACAACATTTTGCGAACTATTCAGAGGTCAATTCCATCACTTCCTGAAAACGGCAACATCTAAAAATATCTTTATACACATCCTTTCCTCAATCTATTTCTACTTTTTGACTTCCTAAAATCCTGACTCGGGTAAAAACATACATTGAAACTTTTATTATGCATTTTTGTGGCCTCTATGCTCTTTTCCAATCAGCAACTGTTCACTGTGCATCGTAATGTGCATGCTGTTTTACATTTCGGTATCGCGCCAATTAATCAAAGTGACAAGGTATTTAATGAGAGGCAATTACAGTGTTAACCAAAATGCAAATGAGATAGAGCTCGCATGAGGGATGATGTGTGTGTGGTGGTGAATACAGGAAGTGGCATGTTTGAGGTGTGTTGTATACAATAGATGTGTCATATTAGCTCTAGGACGATGCTTCTCAAACTGTGGTACAGACAACACTGGTGGTACATAGGCAGTTTTGCAAGTCCAATTTTTAACTCGATTTTACCATTGATCACCGTTATGGTTCAGATCATGTTTAGTCCTGGTTTAGTCCCTGTTTAGACTGGTATAGACCTGGTTTAATCTAGAGTTTGTCCAGTTTTAGACCTTGTGGAATTGGTTTAGTCCTGCTTGTAGACCCGGTGTAGTTTTTATTAGGTAATTCATTCATCTTCATTACTCCTTTCACAAATGCACTTAACTAAGCTGCGCACTCACACTGTAATTCAAATAAAAGTAATTTTTCCATCCATTTTAGTTGGAGATTAAACTATAAATATTGAATACAACGTTTGGGAGAGCAAAAATAAATGGTTGTTGTTGATATATGTTAAAATTTTGAATTGTTAGCTTCAAGATCTGCCAGTCAGTTTGTAATGAATAGTGTATTGAATCTGAGCAAACAATAACAAACTATGCCATCTACATTTCTGTAAGTACTTCAACAGTAAATAACTAATTTCTCCCTAGGATGTGCGTTGCAGTCTGTTTCACTTCCGCAGGACACTTTCTAGAACGTTTTAGAATGTTTACAAACATAAGAAGGGTCTATTGCATTCCTTCATTTAATCTGTTCCATGTTTCTTTCAATGAATTACACAAAAGCCCTTTATTCAGCCTAGGTACTGCTCCTATTAGCTCTATGTTTTGCCTGTGCTTGTGATTGCATCTGTATCCATGTTGCTGAGCTCATGTACAACTTCTAATGAGTGTCCTTCAGTTTTCCTGCGACACCGATTCGACACAACAGGACGAAAAACAAGCAATTAGTTCTGCAAGAGCAAGACCCACAGAGGAACACCAAAAAACATGGATTAAATAGCTTTCACTGCTAAATAGCTTCCATAGGTCAATCTCTTACATGAGACAGGATCTGCGCTCTGTAGACTAGACTGTATTTGCAACAGAAATCGTTCTTCACAGAGCCGCTATGCTCAGATCTAGGCTTCAGAGCATTAAAAGATGAAACTGTATGAAGTTTTTGTGCATGTTCCAAGTGTTATTTTATGTCATTAGAGAGAACCGTGCTTTCTGTTTAAATGACACCTGCAAAAGGGGCATGCTGCATATTTAAATTCAAGCATCTGGACTGTGTGTGAGGTGGACTTCAGCTTATTATGCTTTGTGACATCGCAGTGGAGAGCTATAATGGATTAGCTTTTCAAATACAGCCCGATATATAGTAGCTAGTTTAGAAATGCATTAATAATCATATGGGACAGAGTGAATCAGGAAGTAATTTTAGATAAATACAGCAATGGAGGTTTAAAATGTAGTTATTATAAGCCATGTATTTTTAAATATAACAGTAATGGAAGGTTCCTTTGTTAGATCTTTTTTATGAGCCTTGTGGAGTGTGTTCTCTTTGTTGTAAATAAATATATTTTGCAGGAAAAGGTAAACAGTTATTTGACTGTAGACTTACTATACAAAATCTTCCTGGTATGGAGTTATTATTTTAGATATGTCACACATGGTTGCTTCAAAGGACAAGATCTGATTTTACCATAAGATTATCATTCTTTTCATCTTTAAAAGCATGTTGATGTCAATCTAATATGTATTTATCTACATTGTTAAATCAGACATTGCACAGAGCCTTTATTCCCCTCCCATTGTCTGGCCGTTAGTCTTTTGTCTGTCATTGTCACTGTACTTCATGTCTTTTCAGTTCTGCGGTTGGTTGAATGTATTTTGAACTAACCAAACAACAATACCCTGCTGTATGGAAGCATCCACCAGTGCTTTTTGACTTGTGACTGTCAATCCAGCCATCCATTCCTCTGTGTACAAAGTAAAGAGAAATCAAACGTTAATCTGACAGTGGATGCATTAAGAACCATCTCATTTCCTTCAAGGTCTTTGTACCACTTCCATTTGCAGGACTGACTTCCTTTCAATTAGACTTCATGAATACAGATATGCTGAAATGTTAAAGCTCCATAATGATGTATGTGCTGTCTCTTATTCTGCCTTTTTAGCATTGGAAGTATGTTCTTTTGATCACATGTCGACTGTGACTGTGTGGGTGCTGTTTGCAAAAGAGACGCACAAAACACACTTCTATTGTTACATCAATATAGTTTAGCTTGTGTTGTACATTGTTGGGTTATCATTGTTGGGAAATGGACAGTTTTTCAAATTTTTTTTTTTTGAATTCACGACACCGGGGCAAGCTCTGATGGCTTGTATATGGGCCGCATGCTCTACCTACTGAGCTAAACAGCGGCCCGGACAGATTTTTTATTTAAATTATCTTTGCATCAGTGAATGTGAATGTCTGCAACTGTTTGCTTTGGTCATTCATTGGCTCAATAGACCGGATATTCAATCTAAAAAGAAGCTCTTGTTGGCTATTTTGTTTATACAACTATCCAAATCAGTAAAAACATGTCTCGTCCACTGTTGAATATGCACTCTTTGTTGATAATGGAGGTACTGGGGATAGGGCAATGCACTGTCCTTCAACCCCAAAACATTTTTAGTCTAATCCATTGCTTCTCAAACTGTGGTATGGGTACTGGATTAGTCATTTTTTGTGTTTATATTGGACTTAATCTAGACAGGCTTTAGTCCTAAATTACAACTGATTAAGACTTAATTTAGTCCTCTGTGATATTTGAGACAACAAATATTTTATGAGGTGGTATCTGGTGTGAAAAATTGGAGAACCACTGGTCAAGATTCTGGCTCAAGATAGGTAAAAAAAATATCTCTGCATGGACATGTAGTATATAATATTACTGTTCGAATTTCTCTCATTTTGAAATACAACTAACATGTCTACTGAGAAATTTAATTTTTATATCATGTGTGTATAATTACATTAACTCTAATTTATATCAGACAAAGACCAGCTTTACAGTAGCTAATTTATGCTAGGGCTTATTTACTGCTTGGAAGTCTGGCAGTTTCCTTTATTTTCTGCCATAGAGTGAGTAATTGTCTCTGCTAGCTGGGCTCGTAGATCACGGCTGGCCCAATGTGTCTGTGTTTAACTAATAGGCTGCGTGTCCTCAAGCAGCCGACGATGGCACGGGTTATGACAAACTGCATCAACAAGACATTCATTACCCTCACATCGCCCCGGCAACCACATCACAATTACAATGATCCACGCCACAATCTTACTCCTGCTGCACCGGTGCATAAATTAGTCATTCCTTTGTCACCAGGGGAGGCTTGTGATTTTTGTTTATTTTGTTGTGTGATGGGTGCACTGATCCCATGGTTGAAAAATTCTCACATTGACAAATTAATAATGTGTATGTCATGTTGCATTTGTTTATGAGTGGCTTTGTAAGGATATAAGACAACATTTAGGCAATGTTTTGTGTTTTGTCTGTTTTTCAATAACAAATGCAAAGTAGTCAAGAAATAACTTATGTGGTGTGAATGTGGATTTTTCTTTTTTTACAGTATCCTACTATTGTGACACAAACCTATTGCTTTTCAATTGTACCATTTTCATTAACTTGTCTTTTTTTCTGTAAAGCACCTTGAATTGCCTTGTATAAATTGTGCTATACAAATAAACTTGCCTTGTCTTGCCTTGGCTTCTAGTTAGTAACTCCGTCACCTGGTTTAGCTCCAACATAAATGTTTTTAGGGGGATTATCATAAAGAGACAGAAAGATGTGAGCAGCCTACAACCACTAATGAAAGTGAATCTGCTTTTCCAAAATTCAGTGGACTTTTCAAGGCAAAGAGTGACCACATGACTGGATTTAAATGTTATAACGAAACTAATCTAATAAAAAACCTAACAGAGAAAAAGTATAATCTCCAGATTTTTAAGATATTTATCTGTAATCTGCATAAAGAATTTGCCCTGTTTATACTACTAACTAATGCCCTTGGCCCATATTGCTCTAAGACACTAATTGTTGCCGTGTCCTCCCCATGGCCATTAGATCACCATTAATCTCTCATATGCCATTAAAACAACAGCCAGTGTGCAGGCTCCCAACAATAAGAAGGCTGTCTGTCGGGGGTCAGCGATCAGACCTGCATGTGTCATCCAGGCCACAGGGTTCACCAAGAGGTTATATAGCATGTTCATTGGGGTTGCTGAGCTGAATGTGTCTACCATAAGTTCTGATGCTAAAATGAGTACAGTATATAACGGATCACCAACTTTGGGACCAAGAAATATTTACTTGTCTGAAATGTGAACATAATTTTTAAGGTTGTTCTTAACACTAGATCCACATTTCTTCTAGGATTTTTCAAAAGCTTTTTTCTAGTTGTGATACCCAAAAGCAAACTGTAGTATATACTGTACATAGTAATCTACTTACATGGACACATAACATCTATATCCAAGCATGCAGTCATTGGAGGAAAAATGAGATTCAGTGTCTTGTTTGAGAACATTAGATGGAAATCAAACCAATGGTCAATAATGAACTTACTCAATTCGCTCAAATGTCTGAAATGTGTTAAAAATTGGACATAAACAAGAAAATGCAGTAAAACTCAGCAGTGTTTTATAGCAGCAAGGATTAATGACCCAATTTATCATTACGTAGCCTAATATAGTTACATTTGTCTTCTATTGACACTTATTGTTTTGTGCAAAAATTGTATTTTTAAATACATTTGCAAATAAATTGTCTTATTATTATGCTGAGACATGTATCAAAATGACAGCAAGTCTGATGAATGGACAACATTATTACTGATTGTAAAATTTTCTTACCCTTTTAGGTAGTTTTATTCCATTGCACTCTTCAGAAAACCGCAAATTGGGTGTGAATGTGAGTTTATAAAGCAGTTGAATCCATGAAAATTGCTTTAAAAGAATTAAGTTCTGAAATTTTATTGTTGAGGACACACTTCTATATTTCACACAGCGAACTACTTTAGGTGCTAACATTGAAGTGATGACATGTTTGTTCATTAACATAAGACAGTTATAACAGGCCAAATTGTTTTTCCATTTACACGGACTACATGCTATAATGCAGTCCCAGCTCTTTTGGAAATGAGAGCCAAAATAGACATGTCAGTAAATATTTGCTGCCTTTACCATAGTATTTTTATGGACTGAAATAGCTTGATGATTCAGTTTTCTATTCTGCTTTTGCGGCTTTTCCTCTTCTCTCTTTGAGCTTTAGTTTAATTGTACAAGTGACACTAGGCCAACACTGGTAAAAGAAAGAGTCAGCTGGGATTTAATAAATGCTGACTGAATATGTCACCGTTCAAATTAGCATTAGCTTCTCTTAGCAAAAGGTTTTTACAGTGTTAATAGATTAGTTTTATACTGAAATGTGTGTTAATGTAGTTAAATGTTTTATAAGGTACCTTGCTGCAGTTATCTTCTTTGGTTTCCAAACACAAAGTGAGCGTTCAGAAGAACCTCAGCTGTATTCTATATACAATCCTTTGGTTCGTTCCACCATATCATTTGTAGTTGCAGGCTGCTCAGTGCTCACATCTTACCATGTCTTCATGCTAATCCCAGACAGACTCAAGAATAAGTATAGTTTCAACTGAAAGACTAGACAATGTCACTATGGTAAGAGACTAAAAAAATCCTAGATCCAGATGATGAGTTTGATTCACAGTCACACACACAATGCACAATATAGCACACATTTGAAATAACTGCTACCATACTGCTTTTTATAACTCTTGCCTAAAACATTTACACAGAGCTGTAAATGAGCTGGTTATTATTCAAAACAAACCCAGAGCTAAAAGCTGTTGAAAGGGTAAGCTATCCCCATTGGCTGACGTCCAACTGGGAATCACACCGTATTCCCCTGTGCCTGGATTTAGTTAAGGGGCAAACATTCCCCTATATACGCATGAGGCATGATTAACAAATTATGCAGTAAGTTAGAAAAGTGAAAACATTTTACGAAAAGGCAGGAAGATAAAAGATTCATGTGCAGCTTTTGGCATAAAATTAGCAGAGTTTGGGGGTTATTTCTCACTGAAAACTTTCTTCTGTTAATATGATGCATGTTTACGCTCTCTGAAAGCACCTATAACCTATTAGCATTATTCATAACCCCACAGCTTCCTCGGTCCGCCCTTTGGTGAAGAAGAAAAATGACTTCACACTTCAGTAACTGTGAGTGGGGTAAGTACGAAGAGCCCTCATTGAAGTGAAAAATACCCGCCTGGTTAGTTAAGTGAATGATGCGCCGATGCCATAGACCACTTTTCAACCTCCAATCAAGACGTATTCACGATTTGAGGAAGCAATCTACAATGACTGAATATTTAATCACATCCGCCATCAATGGGTTATCAGAGTCACACATGAATGCTTTCACTGCTCTGGTAATTTTAGACTGCAAAGCTGATTGACTTCTCGCTAATCAGAGCATTATATCTAAAAATGGGTCATGAGGCTAATTTGTATAACTCTTGTGCGGCTTAGTGTAAAGAATGTTGTAATGATGAATAGAGATGAGGGCAATGATGTAATGTGTTTATAAAATCTGCCTTCATAAACTGTATGTTAAAATTGAGGTACAGTTATATAGTTTTTGTCTTAAGGAGTAACTTAATAAAAATAGTTGTGTAGTTGACATCAAACATATAATTTACACAAGAAAGCTAAATATCTTGATTATCTCAAGCCAAGGAATGAGCTCCAAACTCCCTTATCTAAATTTGCATGTAATTGCTTTTATTTGTCATAAACCATCATAGAGTATTCAGTTTAGTGCATTCAGTCATCTTCAACATCTTAGAGGTAACTCCAGCTAATTGGAAGGTTGTAGGTGCACCCAGTCTTATATAGTGCTTTTCTAGACATTCAAAGACTTTACTTCACAATTTCATCCATTTTATTCATTCACTCCCAGTCATACTCGGTGGTGGCTGCCATTCTGCGCATACAGCCTTCCTGACCACCACAATCATACAGTCATTCTAACACATTAATTCATTGGCAAGGTGGGTCAAGTGTCTTGCCAGGGACACAACTGCACTATTCACCTGGGCAGGGATTCGAACCGGCAACCCTCTGATTGCAGGACACTGCACCACTGCCGGACCTTACTATGGCGAGTTAGTTATGGGGTTAGACATTCATAGTATTAACTTTTACCCTGGATCCAATGCATAACTCTGGATGGTGAGAAGAAGCTAGACAAAAAGAACTCACAATACCACAGTGAAGACATTCAACATTACATGTAAAAGAAGGTATTACCTATTTTTATTGTTCCCATTGTTTGGAGCATCTGCCCACACACACATTTTCCCTCCTCCCACGCTCCCCAGGATGAAGCTTTCCCGCTACCAGACAAACCATTTTCTGCAGCATGCACCAACAAAGATGTCTTTCCTCTTCATCCTGAGGGGGCTTTTCCCATATCAACACCAGGCTTATAAAGTTACATTGTCTGAATGTATCCACCCCTCCCTCACTATGCAGATGGCTTGCTGTTATTCTATCTGTAACTAGACTCGCAGGCTAGTCTCAGAGTGGGCCCAATAATGACTCTTAAAGCTCAAGTTGGTTAAGTGGGAACGCGACACCAAAAGCCCAACAGTAACACAATCTCCCCTTAGACCACCTGGACCCGCGATGCACCCTGTGGGTTCAGCACACACTTGGCACTTGGAGGAGAGAGAGAAGGATGCTTTGCAATGGAGGGAAGGCGTTCAAGCTAACAATTTCATCATGGCGCCATTTATTGTTTAGCTACATGTGACAACAAACTCGGCGCAGATATGGGGGCATCAACATTAAAAGGATCATGTTATGCCTTTCTTTATTTTTCTTTCAAGATGTTAGCAATTGGCAGTTTACATTTTAGATCTTCAAACATGCAGTATTTTCTGAGGTACGTATACTTTAAGGATCTATTGGTTTCTTTCTGCCCCAAAAACTGTGACTAAGTCTATCCCTATTTTTGATGAGCAAACATTAAAAAATAGCTACAATAGTCATCCACAATGCTGGAAATAACCAGTATACTGTATGCAATATAAAACCGAAATCCTGACAGCAGAACAAAGATAACAGAACTCTCTCTATATATATTTTTATAGTGAACCAAACATTAAGTTGCAGATGGCTATTCCACATTCTCTGCCAAAAAAGAACATTTTTAATAAATATGAGATGGTGTGTGTGTTTATATCTAAGAAATTCTCTCGCTCTTCTTTGCTGTGACTCAAGATTGAGGAGGTTTTATTGTAGCTGTAAAAGTGTGCAACATATCCATAACAAGTCCAGATGGCTGCTAGAAGTAACATCTGTGTAACTTGACAAAGCAGAGCCAGCAGCAGGCAACACACTGTAATATTATTAGGTTATTCTGGCACAAGGTTGGCTTCAAACACTATAAACATCATTATAAACAGTCACTGGTATCACTACAAAATAGACAAATGACTTCCTTCCAGGGTCATACAAGAAATCTGAGATGTATTAAGGTCCAGAAAGAGTTTTTCGGCAGGCAACTTAAGACAAAACATTCATATTATGTTTAACTATTTTTAGACAAGAGTTATAGTTTAGTAATAGTTTTTAATTCAGTGTTTTGACTTGGTTTAATCCTGATTTAGATCTGATTTAGTCCTGGCTTACAATTGTTTTAGACCAATTTTAGTATTGGTTTGGAGGGCCCACCACTTTGATGGATACATTTGGTTTTGACTTTTTCCCCCCTTATTTTGGTTTAGACCTTGACAAGTCTTGTTTTGTTTGCTTGCCTTGGACCATTTACCTAGTACCTAGTTTTTTCTACATTCTTTTCTTCTCAAATATTGAAGCTTTTATTTGAATACTATATCCCCTTAAATTACTTTATACATCAGTATTTAAAAACACTGAAATCTTCACCTACGAATGCTTCCTCCACCCTCCCACACATATGTAAACAAACACATTCTGAATGACAGGCAGTCTTCCCGGGGCACTGATAGAACTGGGGGCACTATAGAGGCACAGGGTCACGCCAAAGTGTATTAATGAGTGGGACAGGTCATAGGCAGACAGTAACAAACAGTGGCGAGACAGACAGGCCCAGTCAAGTGGAACCGACTTGAAGCGGTGTCTGGTGACTGATAAGTGACGTGAGCAGGAGGAGGAGGGCAGCCAATGTGTTTTGGAAAGTCTGAGTAAGAAATACAGTAGTAGAAGAGAGGGATTTCGAGTATGTTATATTGTCACATTTGTTAAAAACACCACCAGACTGTCAGTATAGCATGCCACAATCCCTCTAATTACCCCAAACAGCACTAAATGTTTTAACTACCTTGTGATAGCTAAACAAAACATTAACTACTGGCTCTTAGATAAACAGTTGCCATCATAAAACTAAAATGGTTAGCTGTTTGTCCGGCGCAGTTTAAATAGCCAAGTGTCATCTCAAAGTACATCATTCATTTTCTTAATCATATTTCCATTGTATCCTACACATTGTTCCATGTCTTACTCTCCTTATTCCCTCATTGTGCCTCCTCTCCTGCCTCCTATCATCTTGACCAGGCCACTTGGCACATCGGAGAGTATGGTAATCACAACAGCGGCTGATAACGACTGATAAGTTCTCTTGTCGGGTGCTAAGAGCTTGAATGACATTTTTACACAGCCGTAAAAAAGGACAACAAGCCATAAAGCTGTTGAATGCCCTGTGTTTTCTCAGAGCTACATGAAGGTACACAGTGAGTGCAAATAGGCATGGTGACAGGGCGCACATGCATCTTGTGTGCTGTTACATCTTTGGCCTTGTCAGTAGGTGGGAGGGAGTCTCAGTCTCCCCATAGAAAGGCTTTTATCCTGGGCTTATCATAGTCAATGCAGAGGGGATTGTTGGCTGCTGGAGCGAAACAGTGACTGGAGCTGTTAGCCCTTCATTTTAGGACCTGTCTCCACCCAAAATTCTGATCTACCCACACACACGGTCCTTAAAGTACGGTAAAATAACATGTTTGTTTGAAAACATATGTAGGCCATGGCTGTCATTCATGAGAGTCAGTACAGACTGGCATCATCTTTCATTAACCTGATCTGTGACTATGTTAAACAAGCTAGCATTTGCTTTGTGTGTGTTTTTTTTTAAATGGCGATGTGTAAAATAAGATGGACTTGTACATACATAATTAATCCGTCCTCTTTCGAAGTTTCCTGTTAGGTGTGGCAGTGACTGGACTCCAGCAACTATTAGCTTCATGTGGGGTACACCCTGAACAATGGTCATTTTGACACACATGCACACAGACAATACCTCTCACATTCATTCCCCAGGACTCATCTAGAGCCATCAGTTCTCTGCCTTTGTACAGTAGAAAGAAGCCAGAGTATCAGGAGAGAACCCACACTAACACAGGGAGTTCATTTCTTTTTCATTACATCTCAGTTCCACAGTCGTGCTCTGTTCAGAGTATGGCTTGAGGCTAATGCTGAATGATCATTTATTTCCTGGTTAAACTCCTGGCTGGGGATCAGGGACGTGCTACCCACAGTGTTGGTGACGAGCCCATATGCACCTCTAAATCATGTGGCATTATCACCATGCTGTGCTCCGGCGAGCGACTATAACCATGATGGAAGACACCAGATGATCTGTGTTCAACAGCACACTACATTTCCATAATGCCATATTAACATTTTAGAGCCAACACCATTACCTAAGTTTAATGTTCAGCCCAGCCAACTCTAAAAGGGTGATTATTTTATTTGCATTGCTTTGGTTTTCAATTGGTCAAAAAACATAGTTACAAATGCCTTCCAGCTGCAGAGAGCAACGATCCTGTGTACATTTCTTCCAGTCCCAAGCCTAAATGGACAGCACTGTGACAGACAGGGACTGCAACATAGAAACTGCGCTTACTCAAAATGCCAATTAATTCCTGTAAGCAGATGACTGGCTGTTGCAACCCTAGAAGAAAAAAGCCAACAGGAATGAGGACATAAAGATAAAATTTAATAGTTATTCTAATTGTATACATGTGTCAGAAAGGCCAGATAAAACTTCAAAACCAGACAGTTCTGGTATATTTTTTGTACAAAAACAAGACTTCACGTGGGATTAGACTCACAGGTGTAAATGTCAAGCCCAGTGACACACAAACAGACAAACAACTCCTAAGTCGCACAATTACACGAAAAACTGAAAAGGTCAGTCCTCTGTAGATCTCCAAAGCCTGTCAGAAAAACAACAACAGCCAGTGTGTTTTTGCTGCTGTGTACTTGTGATAAGTGGACAGTGGTGGACTGGACCTCTGTCCTACATCCGCTGTCATCTCTAGTGCAATTTATGACCCGGCCTTATCACTGAGAGGAGCAATCTACATTGGAGCAGATTGGCTTTAACACCTTAGCCTCGAAATATTACACTTTGTAAGATTGCAGTTGTGTGCATGGTCGTATGCTCTATTGAGGTCAGAGAGAGGCCCGGAGCTCAGAATATTTCAAAAACTGTAGAAAAGGGGGTTTGGTTTTGCTCAGACAGAAGAACGTGCGGCCCATATACAGATCGCACTATGCTTAAATATGTTAAATCTTGTATATTTAATATATTTAATATACAGTATAAAGACTACATATAAGGATCCAGACAGAAGCTACAGAAAAGTCAAAGTAACAGACAAAGCCAAACCAGACAAATCAGGATTAAACCAGATTTAATGCAGGACAAAAAAATACATAGAAAGAACCAGACTTGAACTAAAACAGGTCTGAATCAGTGCGAAACCTAAAATGACACAATATTCTGGTGTTTTTCAGTTGTAAACTCCTGACAGGTTGATTGTGCATGTGTGTCGTGGCTGAAGTCTGGGTGGACATATGGAGCGGGTGCCTGTAAGGGTCCCAGCGCTGTGTGACACTGGCTGGACATTAGGAGGTGGATGGAGGGGTCTCTGTCTCGCCCCTCTCATGCTGTCCACCAGGCTGGACATGTGGCACTGCAGCTGTCTACAATGGTCACAGAATTGGCACAGCAAAACACACACTATGGACAGCAGGTAAATCAAGGTGCAACAATATAACAAATTCAACTATGATGATAATGTAAGTGCTGTGTATCATTTTAGTGGTCAAAATAAGCAGTACTGTTACAACAAAGTATAGAATGATGGGAGAGTAAGTGTTTGTATTGTAGCAGACCCTTGTATGG
>JAVQKG010296273.1:0-21424 GCA_036025885.1 Hypseleotris bucephala
TTTTATTGCTTCATATTATTGCATTCTGCTGTTGTATTGACTTGTATTCTGATTTTAATATGGGTGAATCTATCTCTGTGAAAGGCGCTATACAGATAAACATTTTATACATATGTTAAATATGTTTTTCTACCCTTTTGTACATCTTGTAAATCATTTAATTTTTTTTTCTATTTGAAAAATAAATATACTAGTCATGAAAAGTTAAGAATATTTAAGTTTTGGGTGAAATTTGTGTAAAACAGTAAATGTTCTTACCACAGTTATATTACAACAAATCAGGACAGTAGGGCCATGGGGGGTCGTTATATTGCATTTTAGCAATGTTTTGTAAATGTTATGCCTAATTTGGCCCACATCTTTTTGTGATTATTATACAGTATATTACAGATTCAGTAAGGTTTATGTTTCATGTTTATTAGAATTGACTGCTTAAGAACTATCTAGGCCCATGCCGGCTGTTGTACCTGTCAGCAAGATGTATATCAGTGAAACGCCCCATAAGTCTGTGTCAAATGCCAACTGTTAATCAGAGATGGTGTGATTTTTGAGGGTTTTTAGATTATCTATGCCTTTTACATTTATTTATTGAGTTTATTTGATAGGAACAGATACACAGTAACATAGACCAACTTAAAAGAAGCAGTTCCATGTATGCATTGTGGTACCAATCTCATTTGACACTCTTGTCCCTTTGATTATACCAGTTGCTGACAGAAATGTCCTGCATCGATTGCTACACTGGCATAATGAAAACTCACCTGACCAGAATTCAGGTAACTTTATTTTACATAACCCTTAATTACATTACATCAACCTCATTAAGTACAATGTAATACACTGTGTAGCAAATTGTGATAACATGTGACATTGTACCTAACCTTAACCTTAACCACTGCACAATGAAGTTACATATTATTACAGTTTGTTATGCAGTGTTTTACATTTTACTTAATAAATACAATGTAGTTAAGGGCTAAAATAAAGTGCAACCCAACAAATGATATAAAGGTTTATTTGATCCAAAATTCTGAATCCCATCCCTTTCGTAAAACGATTCCCTGGCAGCACAGCTCTAACCAGAAGTACAGTTAATTGAGCAGGGCTAGGATTGCCTCAGTGACACTCAGCAAATTATGTACACTTCTGGGGACATCTGCTGCAGTTACGAGAGAAACACAGACGTCAGGCGCCTCTTTTCCTCCAATAACACCGTTGTTGTTCAGAGCTGAGGATAGTACAGTGCGCTTTTGACATATAGCTCAGTGTGAATGTTCTGTTATGAAGACCTTTTCTTTATAACTCTGTGCCTTGCAGCTTCAATGACACACAAATGAAAGCAGGCTGCTAGCTTTGATGATGTAGAGGAAATCTGCTTCTTATTTTGATATGCAAACACTTAGCACTTAAACGTTTACGACCACCTAACTTGAACACTGTTAGTAAAACTGAGCTGGTTTTCATCAGAGGCGGGTAGAGTAGCCAATAATTAAACAAAGAATTTTTTACATTTTCAAAAGATAAACTAAAAAAGTCAATAATATTTTTGAAAATGAATGCACATGGAGCAAAATTTCCACGTCATGTCACATTTTCACAACATAAAGCTATTCTTATTTAACACAGACAGCATTAACACAGGTTAACGTAAAAGTACTCTACTCAATTTATAACATTTTAGTAAAAAGTATGATGCAGTGAAGCTACTCCTAAATGTAACTGAAAATGTAACTCGTAAATGTAACTGATTACCCACCTCTGGTTTTTATGGCGCCTTCGAAGTTAAGTTCCACTTCATCAATAGACTGTGATTTCATACAAACTGGCAAACAATGGTAAAAAGAAAAAACATGCCAGCTTTCTAATACATCAAAAGACAAGGTACTTTTTTCAGTATTACATGTGAACAGTGGAAATTTGACCAGTCTAAAAGTTTACGATCATGTAGTCATTTAGTTTTATGTTCAGGCTCTGTTGGCGCTCTGCTTGTGGTTACTGTGCTGTCGGTACCTTTTTGCTTTTATCACTTCTGTTCTACAATATAGTTTTATTGTATTATTTTTTTAATGCAAGTTTTTTTTGGAGGGGGGGACAGTAGATTGACAGGAAATCATGGAGTAGAGTGGGAAGTGATATTCGGTAAACTGTCATGAACCGGATTCGAACTCACAACGTTGGGATGAGCACTGTAAGCTCTGAATATTTTAGTATTAGTTTTTTTTTTAAATAGATGTTTCTCTTCATAGCCTCTTGTCAATTGCCAAAATGACGTACAGTTTGTTGTGATGAATCCGCATCATGTTTTACTCAGAGAAAGTGTGGTTTGGGGGTCCATATGTCTCATGTTGAATAGTGAAAAGGTCAGCCAGAGGAGCACCAAATGTCCACAAACATGTGCCCTGGATTAGTGCGTGTGGTCACAGAGCCATGTTCCTGTGGTGGGTGTATGTTGTATATTGTGAATAACTCCAGAGAACTTTGAAAATGTCAAGTTTTTTCTTACAGTTTCTAGTCATCCTCTCCTTAAAAATTGCACATTCCCGAATTCCTACGCTAAAATATGTCACCACGGAGCAAAAGTGTGGCCGTGGGGGGAGGAGGTGAGCCAGAGGTTAGGATGAGAAGCCACCCCTGAGACAAGTATGAGCCAGACTTCATCATTCCTCAATCATCATCTATTATCGCACACTCTTCACTTTTTCACTGTCTTTTACAACTGGCTAATTTTTCACAGCAGGGCCATAAAGTTCCATCTGCTATACTTAGAAGTACATATAGTAAAGTTGTAATGTCCTGGTGGATCCTTCTCCAGATCGTATGTACCTCAGCTGTAGATGTTTAAGGAAAGATGAAAAAACAAACAGAATACATCACAAAAAGGTCTCTTACCAAGTGCAGGAATTACATTTGTCATCTTTTAAAAACCGACTCAAATGGTCTGATATTAATAATATTCAATAATCATTGTTATAATTTTAAATCCAAAGCATTTTCATTAGTTGTGTTACACTCCTTCTGTTCTTAAGTAAAAGGGAAAAAAAGGTCTTGGCTCCAAACAGAAAAGCCCATAAAATGGAAAGAATTTGCAGACGATTCTAGAGGAACAACATTAATGCATTCTCTGTAAACGATCAAATCTGTCATCTTTAGAAAGCTACTGCTGTTTAGCTTAGTCGGTAGAGCGTGAGGCCCATATGCAAAGCCTACAGTGCTTGCCCAGCGTTGTGAGTTCGAATCCGGCTCACAGCAATTTACCGGATGTCATTCCCCACTCTTCTCCCTGGTTTCTTTTCAGTCTACTATCCTATCTCATAAATCTAAAAAGACAAAAAAAAAAAAAAAAAGAAATCTACTGAAATATGAATTATTGATTAGTAATATTTGCCATTGTTGTTATTATTAATTAATATTTTTGCCTTGACTTGTGTGTTTTCATGTCTTTGCGTATTGCTGGATGAGTGGCCTATTAAAAGGATAAGCTCTAATTGACAGGCAGCATGGATCAGTGTGGGCCCCTCAGGTCTGAGCTCTGATGGGACAGATGCTAACAGTGTGTGTCTTTGTGTGGGGAACAGTTTTGAAACGCAGAGAGTCGCAGGAGAGACTGCAGAGCTGGGGGGTGCGGTTTCAAAGATTAAAAGCGGACATTTGTTTTGTGTATGTTGTGCTCTGCCAAGACATAGCAATTTTCTGTGAATCTGAAACAGCTTTCCTGGCTCAGACCCCACGTAGGACTCGCTGCCAGGAAAGGGGATTTTTTTCCGTCTACCTGTTTACATACAGGTAAAGTAGCTCTTGCAGGTCAAAGGCATATGAGAAGGCTATTTTCCAAAGTCAAAGTGCTCCTCGAGGTGGGTCGTCAAAGCAGACAACTGAACAGGAGGGACTCATAGACAGACTCAAAACTATTGTGTGTGAGACAGCTCAAGGATTCGAACCAACAACCTCCTTGCTGGTGGGCAGGAGCACCAACCACTAACTTTCATTTTTAACCCATGCATTTCCAAAAGTAGCCTTGCCCTTTCCCCCAAAGAGCAACCAAGACAATAGGAACACTGAACAGAGACTTGTGTTGAAATATCACAATGTCTTCCAGCTGTCGACTGAAGAATTAAGACCACATCTCTGAGAGAAAGTAGACCAGCACACACAAATCATTTGTGAGAAAATGTTTACACACGTTTTTGGAATCAACATGTGACATGTTTGGTCAAAGATTTATGTGTAATTACAGCAGTTTTCATAATACAGTTTTTGCGTTGGATGTGAACACTGGACATGTTTAGATGCTCTGTTACATGAAAAATGCTGTGATTCAGAATACACACGAAATGGATTGAGGATATGTTAACAGTGGAGCCATAAAAATTGACAGTTCATCAGTCTGGACTCCCACAGAATAGACCTCACTATTCAGTCTGGGTCACACTTTATTTTATCCCTTAACTGCATTGTATCTCCCTTAGTAAGTACAATGCAATACAATGTGTAACAAACTGGAATAACACGTAACTACATTAGACATACATAATGGTTACAGTTAGGATTAGGGTTAGTTACAATGTAGTTACATGCCTTTACAGTTTGTTACACAGTGCATTATTTAATTAGGTATAGATACAATGTAGTTACGGGATAATGTAAAATAAAGTGTCTGTTATACCAATGCATTGTTTAAAACATTCATTGAACACTTATGTAGCCTATATGTAAAGAGTAATGTTAAGATTAAAAGAACCTCTGTCTAGTGTAATTTTAAACATCAGTTGTACTATTGAACTCCGTCTTGACATGCTGTGGTAAAAAAAAAGGTGTAAATGCCATGGTGTTAATCCAATGACTTTTGGACATGTCCTGGTAATTTAATTAGAGATGTGTTCTGTAATTACAGTGATGAAGGCACATTTAGGAGCAGGACCATTGGCACTAGGGACATACAGAGTGATACTGTCCAATGAGTCATCCCATATTGTGACGTATACAAAAAGTAAAGTGAAAAAAAGTGAAAAAGTGAGGGTCAAACCAGTGGAAAGATGATGTGGAATCATTTTTTTCTTTTCTGGCCCTTGACTAAAAAGGTTCAGTAATTGCTTTAAACGTTTATTCTATATCTTACACAGTGCACAGCCATCTGTCATCACCAAATGTACAGTACATCTATAAGCACCAACTAAAACTGCACAGCCTAAATTTTAACTAAAACAACAACACAATGCTTTATGCTATTAGTCGATAAAAAGGTTTAGAGCAGTGTTTTCTATTTGATTGACACTAATGATATAGCTACTATTAAAGCATTAACCATGTCTTTATTCACAGTTGTAAATGGAAATTACATAAGACCATATAGTACTCCACAGAGCAGTGTTGGTGGTCTGATGCTAATCCATAAATATGACAAATGTTTACACCCACTCACTTATTCAGCGTGATTAGATTAGAGCAGATTAGTCTCTTGTAATCTAATGCTGCATACTCTCTGAAGCAAATGTGTTAGATAACAGAAATAATTAGACAGCTAATTACGACAATACATAAAAGAGCAATCAATGACACAAAGCAGCTGGAGATGCAAATTATAAAGGTCAAATTACATCTACTTTTTAAAATATGTTTTTGGTTTAGCAGACAGAAGCTTCATGCTGACAAACACCAGGTAATGAAATATATTTTTTAGGGTCTTGTGGCTGCACAAAGGCCATCAGTGCCCTGCAGTCAACACTGACTCGAAACACATGAGCTGTCAGAGTGCATCTGTAGGTACATGTCATAAAACAACAGCAGACCTCATTCTGAGGAGTTTGAGCTCAAAGTCTGTGAAACACAGTTACTTCCTTTTTCCTGATTAGTTTAATCAAGTCTAAACCAATTTAATCTAAATCTGAAGCCAAATATAGACCATAATATGCCTTGGATTCTAGTTCAACATTAGTGGATTGGAAGGGGGTCTGCATGGTCTTTGGGTTCAGAGCACAGCTCAGGCGCCCCCTATCTGTGACTCCTCTCGTCCCGGAGCAGAGGCAGGGCCCTCCTCTTTATTATGGAGTCCTCCCCTTTCCTTAGCCCTGGGCCTGCCAACTCTGTGAGACAGCATGCAGCCAGCGCTCCCATCATACTGACCTACAGCAGCGGAGCAGAGCACTGGTCATTACGTAAAGACTCTCTCCACAGGACACCTGGACGACCGCGGCCCCGGGACAGGCTTTAACTTTGAGGAGTTTACAAACAAACTAACTATAGTCCTGGGTGTCTTTGGACGAGTGGAATCTTACTCATTATCACCTGGATTGTCTTAAGGACATTTGTATCAGAGCTGACGGGGAAATTAAATTGACTTTTGAGTTTTCGTTTTCTTTTGAACTTCTGTGTGCAGGACACACTGTGAAATGTAAGTTTTCTCTTTGTTTGTTTCATGGCCAGTGTTCCTAAAAAGATTTGAATGATCTGGAGTTGTCTTGTAACCGATGCAGCAGGGCAGACTTTTATTATTATTATTAACACGACACATTGGTGCTCTTAGAAACGCTCTGTCATGTTTATATGGATCATTTATATTATTTTTGTTCATTGTGTTTTGTCTTGTGTTTTCACAGTTGTGAAGATGCTGTGCTCCAGGAGAGATCTTCAGCAGTGGTGTTTCGCACTCTTCTTACTGTGCTCCCCAGTGCCACATTATGGACGACCCTTAGATGCTCTAAGCAACAGAATGTAAGTCTAAAATGTAATAATAATTCCTGAATTAGATTAACATATATTTTGGAAATTTGGGCCATTTCATTTACAATCCTTGATCTGCTTTAGGCTTCTGAATGTTTCTCAAACATGGCGTATAGACTAAACTTCCAGGATGTATTTTTTCCTACATCTTTTTATGTATTTCCATGCAGCCCGAGCTTGGTGGGGAGGCAGAGGATGGAAAATCTGTTCATTTGTTAAACCGTGCTGGCAGCTGTTTAGTTAGCCCTCACCCACCTGTGTGTGGACTTAGAGACTATTTCAGATAAACTCTCAGAGGAGGGCCTGTGTTTGCTGATGTTTCCTTTCACCTGACAGACACACATTCGGGACCTATTTGCTTTAGACATAAACCTCTAGTCTCTTTGAAGGATGGATTAAATCATATGAATAATACTGATGTGCAACTGGGCTGAAGACCAAATTTCAAGACTTATGCCCTAAAGCAGTAAGTTAAGGTTGTAAGCCCCAATAGTAGCTTTCCATCCAGATAGAACAGAATAGAGGTTTACTGACTTGAAAAAGTTGAATTTCAGTTTAGCAGCTCACTGGTATTGCAGATAGTGCTCGTTCTTTTAACATCTGCTATGGTCTTAGTGTTTGTATGATGCTAAAGTCATTTAGAGGAGTAAAACATCTTCACTGAACTGAAAATTGAGAGCATTAGTGGAATTTAAATCAAATATTTTACTGGAGGAAGTGGATATGTCAGTTAATCTTGTACTGGCTCTATCAGGAACAACTCATATTAATCATTAAAAATTCAGTCAGCTGTATTGACTGTTGACTTTGTTAAAAGTAAGACAAGAATTTCTCATCACAATGTGAGACTTACGGAAGTTGTGGTCTTGGACATTGGCATATTGTAGATCGAAGAAATTGTGCATTAGTTTAAACAGTCACATATAGACTGCTGTGAAAAGTCAATTGTCAGTATAGCCAATGATTGACCACAGCCACCAGATCAGATGTGAGCTCTAATATAAATGGGCTATTCAGATTCCTTTTTAAAGACTCTGTCAAAAGGTTGTGCACTTCTCTTCAAACTGAGATGTCCAGGAAATATCTGTATGCATATAAACAGTTCCTCTGGTGGCTGTTTGGGAGGTTCTGTCAGGATGTTAGTATTATTCAATAGAAAACTTGAAATGCAAATCTCCAGCTCATAAAATGATTTAACTTCTGTGGAGACACACGCCCTTCTCCAGAAAGAAGCAGTGCATGATGGGAAAGTCTCCGTCTCTATCAACTGGCGGCGTGTCTCATTGAAGGCTCTGTTTGTGTGCTCAGACACCTGAAGTGTTTGGCTGGTGCTGTAGAGCCGCTGTTCCCAGGCTTCAAACCGTGCACTCCGTCTGTCTGTTTTTGTAGGAGTTAAAACTCTGAGTAACGCGACACTGCAGCAAAGCAAAGCCCCGATCCCTCCTCTGCTTCTCCCGCTGTACATGAAAGATAACGGGACAGACCCATCTGTGGGAACCAGGGCACCCAGAATCCCATCTCATGTGTCTCTAAAACTAACCTTTACAGCCAGTGATCTGAGTATATTATGAATGTATCAGTGCACTTTACTTTTACAGTAGTGGGCTACCACAACTAATGGGTAATGTAATATTGATTGAAGATTTTGTTTTTTGTTTTTTCTCTCTCTTTTTTTTTTTGAGATTGGGATTATTTCTATGAAACAAAATTCCAACATGTTTGCAATTTTCAACCTAGTGTTAAAACATTTTCAAGTTTAAGACATTTAGTCCAACAAACAATCAAGTGATTGAAATGGCCTATGAACCAGTTAGTATAGGGGTGATATATAGACCTACACTCAATGCTATGAAAAGAGCTGTTTTGTGGTGTAAACCCGTGTGCATATTGCGCCCCCTTGTGGACACTATTGATATACTTGATGGGTCTGTCAATCAAATATAAACTCTTGTGTTTTCTTTTCAGTGATTGTATAAACCTATAAACCCGATGTTTCTTTTTCCAGAAAACGCTCAGTGACACATGCCCAACTGATGCACGACAAAGGGCGGACGCTGCAGGACTTTAAACGGCGCATGTGGCTCCAGGAGCTTCTGGACGAGGTGCACACGGCCGAAATCCGCGAGCTGCCGGTGCGGACCACCAGCAGCGGCGGCAGCACGAGCGGCGCCGGAGGGGGTCTGCCCGTACTCGGCCTGGGCATCAATCTCAGCACCACCGGCAGCACGCTCCACTCCAAACCCCCGGGAGGAACCAAGAACCTACCCCTCAGCTTCAGACTGGACGAGGAGGAGGGCACCAACCTGCCTCAAGAGACCAACAAGTCACAGACATACAAGGACAGCGGTCTGAAGGCCACGGGCAAAAAGAAGAAGAAAAGCAGGTCTGGGAAGAGGCGCGAGGGGGACAAGAGGAAGAGGAGAGCGCGCGCAATCACGTGGAGTCTCGAGGACCAGGGCAGCGGCCTAGAGTGGAGGTCACTGCTCGGCCTCCGGAGGGCGCTACAATAACACTCTGACAAAGGTGAATTTTCTCATCAGATTTACATTTCACTGGATTGTTGATGGCATAACAGTATTGACTTATATATTTGTATTTGTTTCTGTGTCTGTTTCAGGAAACTGCAAACAGTGAAACAAAACAGACTCCTGAATATTCATCTTACAGTCATCTGTAATAGTGATTGTTTGGAAGAAATTAGAAAATATTTATTGTTTGTAAATACTGAACA
The DNA here is from genome assembly GCA_036025885.1 of Hypseleotris bucephala. Lineage (NCBI taxonomy): Eukaryota > Metazoa > Chordata > Actinopteri > Gobiiformes > Eleotridae > Hypseleotris > Hypseleotris bucephala. The sequence continues at coordinate 9,449 of JAVQKG010296273.1, forward strand.
AATAGCTGAATATGATTAAAAAACGTACTGATCCTCTGTGCGACAACAGAATTTAACCTTTGTGAATCCTTGCTTTTTCTTTTTTTTATTCCAATTATGTTTGATTTTTTACAGTAATTTATTTTGTCTGAATGGTGTATTTATTTTGTAAATGTATCGAGGTGCTGCTGACCTTCTATATTTTTGTACCATAATGCACTTTAGATATAATATAAATATATATACCATTAATTCAGTTGTGTTTGTTTAAATGAAGAAGATGTTGTAATTATATTATGGTCATTCTTTTGACCAATTTCCCTGCTGCTGTGTTTCTGAGGTCCTTTGTGTGTCCATACTGCTACACTAATGTGTGTCTCCTCCTTATTTTTCCACAATCCGCTGTGCTTTACAATGCCAATGTAACATTTGTACATAATGTGTTAATGGCTCAGTACCTATTGATGTTTTTGGCACTTGCACTGAAATTACTGAACAAATTAAATATTTGACAGTATCTGTACATCCTGTGTAATTTCTTCATTCTTTCTACCATTATGAAATTGTGAAGACATTTAACATGACAACTATTGCTACTTCAGATTAGGGCTAAATAAAATCAAACAAGCAGCACGAATCAAAGTGGGACAGGCATATACAATAAATCAGTTAAGTCTAAAAGGGGAGTTTCCACTCCATTATTTACAAGTCGTGGCCAAAGGTTTAGAGACACTTAATAATCAACAGTTTAACAAATTAGTACAACAAAAGCACAAGTTAGCTGGAGAACATTTCTTTGGGATGTTGTTAACCTATCTAATTACTTTAAATAGTTGTATTAAGAAAACTGACCTTATTTGACTCATTGCAAACTAAAAGTAGCCTAAAAATTTGAGGTCAATTATTTGAAGATTGTACTGACATTTAGCTTCAGTATTTTCAAAGACAATTTTAAAGAAAGTTCCCAGAAAATGCATTCAAATTAAGGTATACTTCAAAAGTTAGAACACATTTTCCCATTCAAGTGTCTCAAAACTTTTGTCCACAACTGTTTACTGACTCTTACTTCAACGCACCACAAACCAGAAGGGGGCAGTAATGAGTTCAGATATTGAAGAGTTGTTTTCCTCCAAACAGCGAAGCAGCAAAGTGTCCACGTGAGACGTAAGCATGGCGCCTCCAGGAGGAAAAATCAACAGACCCAAAACAGTAAGAAAATATCATGTGTATCATTATGTTTATGAAGCCCAGGGACGGGGGGTTAGGTGAATTAATACGTGAAAAGTAAACGTGACATTTAATTGTGGAAAACAGAAATCAACAACTTGCAAAATTGTAGCCTAAACCTTTTTACCAACACTAGCAACATGTCCAAAACATAAACCCGTATCAGTGCCCGGCCAAATCTAGTCTAGTCTAGAGATCAGCTGATAGGCCTTATTTGGTTTAACTGTTTTGTGGGTAATAAATGTAAATTTGTAATGAAAATTTACCATGTAGTCCACATTAGAGCCAGTGTCTGAAGATGATGTAATGGCGACATCTACAGGTCATCAGTGGGCATATTTTTAGATCATACACTGTTTTCCCTAGGTTTTTAGAGGGGTGGGGTTGTTCTAAATTTTAATATCTATTCATTTGACTGTTACACATTAAATTCAATAATGCGTTGTAACTTTTGATGAACTACTGTAGATTTTTAACATAGAAACACAATTATGGATTAAGTGCTGAGCCTCATTATTTTGCCTCTATACAAAAAAATAAAAAGTATCTAGCCTAAAATTCAGGGGGTGGAGGCTGCCATTGGATTATATAATGGTAGGGAAAACACTGGCACACTACCTACATCAGTCCTGTTAAATAGTTGCTTATGTATCCATATTTTGTCTTTACAGGAATTGGGTAAAAAGCTGTTTAAACGCCGACGTGTTTTAGGTCGAGAGAAGAAGAAGAAAAATAAGATAGTTGGAGCTGTGGTTGATCAGGGCCTTATCACCATCCATCACCTGAAGAAGAGAAAGTGAGTGCTTTTTTTGGGATTGTATAAAAAATAAATAAACAAAGATCAAATGTAGTTTCATTGTTAAAATACCCAGTGTTTCCCCTAGAATTTTAGTCTAGAGAGGGTGGGGGGTTGTTGTTCAAAGTTTGAACTTATATGAATTTGATTGTTACACAGAAAATTCAATAATGCGCTCTCTGTCTTTTGATGAACTACTGTAGATTTATTACATAGAAACACAATAATGCTGAATTAATTAATGTGCTGAGCCTCATTATTTTGCCTCTATATAAACAATAAAAAGTATCCAGCCTAAAATGCAAGGAGTGTGGAGGGTGCCTACTATATAATGGTAGGAGAAACACTGATACCAGAACTATTTTTGTTCTAAATCTAAATGTTTAATGACAACTGTTTACTTTTTAGGTCAAGTCCAAGAGCAAACATCACATTATCTGGAAAGAAGAGACGAAAGCTTCTCAAACAGCTCAGTCACACGGAGAAGGTCAAATCCAGTATGGAAGGTAACAGCACCATGAGTTATTTTTTTAATGGGTTATGTTGCGACTGCAGTATTTTGCTCCTGGTACATTTATTTTGTTGGTTAGGCTTTCAGCTAAACTACATTTCAAGGCCTGATACTCTGGTGCGACTTGCTGAACTTTCCTTTTGGTGCCTTGCTTAGCAGATTGTTGTGTACACGCTGAATGGCTGCATCTTCCTCACTGTTCCTGCGTGTAGTGTGCTCACCTGAAAATTCGAATCAGCACCAATTGTTTGCGAATCGTGAATAAAAGAAGCACGGTTGTCATTCAGAATACATAGAGAACATGTATTTATGCCTACATTTGGACATAGACAACAGTATGTCATCATTTTTTTTCCAAATCAGTTTATTTGTAAATCCCTAAATAACAATAAAGTTGCCTCAGGTCTTCACAAACAATAAAACAAACAATCTTTAGACCCTCAATTGCGCTAAGGAAAAACTAACAAAAAACATCTATAGGAAGGAAAAAGAGAAACCTCAGGAAGAACCACATGATTTAGGGATCAGTGTGTCCCCAGACAGACTAAAACATAACATTATTAAAGCATTAATCTTCTATTGCATTAAATCAGCTTGAATCTGTGTTAATTCATTTATTTACTTACCGGTATTTGTTTATTTGTGAAGCACATTCTAGGCCATGTCAGAGGGTTTTTTAAATAAAGTTTGCGTTACTTTATTGTGTTTTCTGAACTTGCCAATGGCGTAAAGTGACAATTTTATGAAGTAATGAAAATGATTACTGATTTTTATAAATAAACAAATAACAATAAATAACATCTAATATATTCTGCTTTTGTCAGTTGAAGCAGCACAGCCACCAGCAGCACCACAGAAAACTAGCTCTGCTGCAAATGTGAAGAGGAAGCCAAAGAAGGAGGCAGCAGTGTCCCAAGAGGATGTGGAAATGGCAGACATGGAGTAAAGGAACAGCATTTTTTATAAACTATGTAGGTTATTGACTCTCTACTTATAAAAGCAAAATGATAATTTCAACCTGTTTTGGATTGGCCTAAAAATCAAGCTGAAATATGTAAATGAAACAACAGAAATGCTTTGTTCTGGGTATATTAAAAATATTCAAAGTATGAGTCAGAAAATATATATATATGTACAAGTCGTGCTTTGTCTACAAGTTGTACTTTGAAATGGTGCACAAAAGAACAATTGGATGTTGTGGCCTATCTATGCAGTGCAGAGACTTTGTATTTTAAAATGATTGTAGGCATTACTTGTGCTTTGTATTTAGGTTGTTTCTCCCCTTCTAAATAAATAATCAAATAGATTAGGTTATGGCACCTGCCTAAATGAAAAAAAAAATCTGAATACAAGATTTTTCTTGACAGCAAAAGAGACAATGTTATGGACATTTTGTTTGTTATATATCTACAATTTTCTTTTGGGCACATTGTTTTTGTTTCACCTCTTGAATTATTAATAAATATGTACATACTTGCTTTGTGTGAAAAATGGTCTAGATTTTTCTTTCTGTATTTTTCCTCCCCCTCGTTTTTCTTTCTATTCTCTGTTTCATTCAAAACACCGTGTTGCTGACAGAACTGGAGATGTGGGCTCCCTCTCCATCCCTCCCCCTTTCGGAGACAAAGACTAAAATGGGTCAGACTCCAGCGCGCAGCAGATCCTCCGCACCAGCCATCATGTAATGTACTCTATCATCCGCCGACGGGACTAAGATGTTGAGGAGATTTAGCACGGCCAGCCATATCTTTGTGTTCATTTAACTACTACCTTCGTGTTTGAGGAGACGACTGTTTCGAAGGACACGTTTAGAGATACACTGGCGGTGGAAGATGCCCGGGTAAAGCCTGTTTTCTCTGTTCGCCGAAATGAACCGAAGTGAAAGGCACAGATGGACGCGTCCTCGGCGAAGTAAGGTACTCAAAACACGGCTGTGCAGAATCTAACCCCAAACGACCCACTTGATGTAATAACATTTAACGAGGTTATGGAAATGTAAGCAGTAAAGCGCCCACCCGAATAAGGAAAAATTAGCTATTGACTTAAGTGAACAATATAGCGACGTCTGGCTCTTGGCGATATGCGTTTACCACCTGCTTGTCTCGGCCTTGTGGAGCTCAGGCACTAAAATATGGGTTTTCTAAATAGTCAATTTTCAGCCTCAGCTGGCGACTAACGTGCTGAAACAAAGTTAGTCCAAAGGATTTAATGCACTAGGTTACTACAATAAATAATTGTTATACACTTTTTAGTCCACTCCACCACACCCCCCTCCAGGCCAGATTAATTAGGCTATGCAAAACTCCAAAATCTTTTTCAAGTTTTGGCCGTTGTCTAGTCAAAGAAATGAGTAATGTTGTGTATTTGTAATAAATTTAATTTCTAGAATTGTCTTGATAGCTTACATATTTGATCCATAAACATAATTTGCTAGGACCAAGGTACACCTCTAAATTATCACCTGTTATAAGCTCTGTCACTGATAGTAGGTCTAGGTCAGATTGTGACTGCTATAAATGAGATAAGATGAACTAATGCTGCTGCTCTGTCCCACAGGAGACAAAGTCTTACTGTGTGGACTGTGGACCCTGAGTCTGATGGAGGACAACTCACTCTGCCAGCCTGGTGAGTCCACCTCTGTGTTAAACATATATTAATGTATTTATTGATTTAAACAAATTTACCTTTATGTTCCAAGATGTAAACAGCAAACATCTTTCATTTTAACATAACTAAACTTCAGCTCACGCCACATTACTGTCGACATAGTCCACAAAACAAATGTGGCGTATGTTGCACTGTGATCGTAACTGCCCTTGTTCAAGTGTGCCATTTTTAGCAGTCTATTTTTGCTCTGGTGTTAAATTTAGTTCTTTTACATCTGTTGTCAGCTAAGATTGGGGACTTGGTGGCAGCAGATACTTCTGGAGACCCGTCTGTAATATGCTATACTATTTGAAAATATTAAAAAAAAAAAAAAAAAAAAAAAGTAAAAACATCACAGAGTCCTATCGTTGCCAGCAGTATAATACAATACATTTTATGTGTTGTTTACTGGTAAAAAAACAGCCAGTGTTGATAATAATTTATATGATAATATTATGGTATAACTGAGCATATGTAATTACTATTTTATAGTTCTTATCTTATATTGCTGTTAATATACTTCCTGGTTTTGTGTTTTTGATTCATGCAGGACATTTTCGGATATCTGCTTCTCCTCTTTGGAATTAGTTTTTTGTATTTTAGACACTTGTGTAGACCGGCTGTGGCCATGACTTTTTTAATACCCCATCATCCAGTGTGGAAACTACGGTTACCCACTGCAGCTACACTGCTAATGTTAATGATCGTGCCTTGTGTTTTGGCTGTGGAGCCAGAGACATGTTACTCCAGGCAACATCAGAAGGCTATAGTCAATGTTAGACAGGCCCTCACTAAACACGGGGTGGTTATGGACGCTCGAGTGGTCAGGTCAGAGCGGGACTGTGTGCTGGCATGTTGCTCAGAGGAAGTTAAGCCAGGTAAGCTCTATCGCACACATTTAACTTTTAAAAATATCAATACCAAGATATAGACACATGTCAACTCTGCCCTTGACTTACAAAATTTGCTTTGAAAATCCTAAAGGTGCCAAATGTAACATGGCTGTGTTCAACGGCAAAAAACAGCCCAGTGAAGAAAACTGCTTCCTCTTCCACTGCCCAGCCGAGCAAGACTGTCCACTGACGAAGGCTATTGATGGCATAAACACCTACGACATCTACAAAGGTATGTTAATATGACCAACTACAATCTGTATAGTAAAATTCAACCAGTTTACAGTAACAAAAAGTAGAGACTTAAGACTTCTAAGTTCAGATAACCTCCACAAAATCAGATTTATAAACTGTAAATTGACCTTCTGTGCAGGATTGATACATTTAACCACACTGAGACCAACTACTACTACAACCATCCTGACCACCACCACCACCAGCACTCCTGCTCCTACAACCACATCCCCTACAACTACATCCACCCAACCTCCAACTACAACCACTACAACGCAGACCCCAACCACAGTGATGCCTACCACCACCACACCAACAACCACACAGTACCCCTCAACCCCACCTGCTACAGAGCCCCCACCTTTTATAATCATAGCCACTGTACCTGCTGTCACTGTGGCACCTACTCCGACCACCACGACCACAACTGATGTAACTTCAACAAGAAGACCAAACAAAACCAGTAAAAAGCAAAATAAAACAACCAAGAAGGGAAGGTTACATCCTGCTACTACCACTACTACACCTGTGGCTACATCGTCTTCTACAACACTTGGAGTTATTATATTCCCAAAGGAGGACGACCATAGAACTGCTGAGAAATCGCAACCTAAAACAGAAATGTTCACCACAATTCCTCCAACTACAACTACTACAAATCCTACTACAACAACTACTACGACCACTACTACGACCACTACTACCACTACTACAACAACTACTAAATTACCAACTACTGCTCCTCCTCCAACCACTTTACCTACAACTCTTCTTCCTACAACTACGACTACAACTACGACAAAAGAGGTTGTCCTTACAACCACCACTCCTGCAGTAAGTCTACTCATCGTACCCAAAGGTGCAGACCAACCGGACCATCCACCGCTGCAGGACAGTCAGGCCAAAGCTACGACAGCGGGCCGGGGGGCGATGAAGAGTGGAGTGGTGGCCTTCATGGTGCTAGCGCTCGCTGTGCTAACAATGGCTCTGGCAATTGGGGGTCGGAAGGCCATGGAGTCCTTTGACAGACGCCATTATACAAGACTGGAGCTCAATGATCTGCACTATGAAGTCTGAGGATTTTTTTTTTCAAAATCAAGCTGTTTCAAATGAATCAATCATTAATATTTTTTTAGATTTTAAATTTCACGCCAATGTATGATGAGCACCAAGTTTTGCCTATGTGCTATGGCAGCAGAACGAAACAGAGCACATTTTTTTTGTCAAATCTTGTAAGATTTAAATATTTTTGACATCGAGAGAGCAGGTGGACATGTTTTTTTTAAATGTTTGAAGTTGCTAGTTGCCACTGTGGACCTGAGGCAGGATCTACACTATACAATGAACACAGTGATTGACACACGACACTTATTTTTTCTTAAGTCACATTGAATACTCACATCACCTTCTAAATTACTGAGTTGTTCCACAAACTTTAGCACTAGTGTGTCTATGTATTAAAACTAGTCTATGATCTCAACCTGTTTTGAGCTTCAGGATTTTAGTTTATGTTTTGATTTACATTAAGATTTAAAAGTTGGTGGTATTATTCTTAATAGAAATGTTCAAAGCATAGCATTATTATATTGTGTTGACATTGGTCTGCACGGTTTGCCTTTTTATTTGAACTCAGTTGACTCCAAATCCTTGCTTTTTATTAGATTCATTTTTTTCATCCTGAAACATACTTTAGTGCAGACAACATAGTCTCTTTTTTATATTTTAGTGGTTTTATTATCTGGTTCTGTGGTTTTAGCATCAAATTCTCAAGCTGTTGATAAACAGTGGTAAAACAAATAAAATGTAAAGCAATATATTACTCTTCAAAACTCAGGAAGCAGAAACTGAAGGAACTTGGCAGTTGCATTAAGTAACCTTTGTGTATAAGGTGCACACCTGCATGTCTTTGACTTATACATGCTTCAGCCATACGAGCTTGTGATGATATCACTACTTTAGATGTCACTATCTCACTGTGTTGTTTTATGTCCACATAATCACTCTCACATGTGGATCAAAATGAATGCAATCCTTGAAATTTAATGCACTAGTGTATCCTGACATTTTTATTAGTATAACCTGCTTCTCTCTAAATAGTAAAATGTTTTCATAGGTAAGAGTGCATTGGCTGCGCACTATTTTTCAACACGTTTGTATATTATTGTAAGAATGAATGTAAGAAGTGCAGACAGCAGTGAACATGCTGGAACATAAGTTCACCAGCAGGGGACAGCAGACACCTAAAGCCTGCACTGCACCTCTAATAATGTTAGGACTTCTTTGTTTTTGAATAAGGTTAAGTTGCATTGGTGGTTATAGGTTTTTCTTGTTTTGTGAAGTGATGCTTTTGCATAAGTTTGAAAATTGATGTTTTGTTTATGTAAGGATTAAAATGTGATTTTTCAACTATGTCTGTACGCTTCGTTCTGTCTTTGAATAAATAACTTAATAGGGAAATTAATTGAAAGGCTACTAGTTTTGGCCCTCAGTACAGTTTAGAACACAATAACAATTATAGGCCTACATATGAATTTCGTATTAATGTTTTCTTTTACGTTCAATCTATACAGACCTATTTTTATTGCATAACTCCCTAACTCTTATTAACTGGGGTGTAAGGTAATTGAATTTATTTTACTGGATATTTTATATGGTTTGTCATCTATGAATTATGATTTGCATTGGGGTGACAGTGATCGTAGGCTATATATCGTTATCCACACTTTCTTATTTCTGATTACTGAGCGTATCTGTTGAATTGTCAGAGAGCGCCGCTCTCAGAGAAACTAGTGCCGGAGGAATGTGCCTGTAGTGCGCGGTCTGCCTCCACTCTGCCTCGGCCAGCTCTACGTTTGGAAATGGGACGTGTTCCCATGAAGCGACAGTAAAACGAGAAGGCAGCGGGGCGTTTTCGGTGTTGTAACATTATCTCTGGCTTGAGAGCATGAAATGAGCACAACAATAGAAAACAGGAGGGCCGAGTGGTGGTGGAGGGAGGGAAGAGGCGGGGGGAGAGCTTCCTCACAGCGGAAGGAGACGACGGATTTCCCGCAGGACAATGTGAGGCGCAGAGTTGATCCAACGCAGTTAGCGTCAAGCTAAGCAGCCAAGATGGAAGTTTGGATTATTTAACACGTTTTACTGTTGTGCTACAATCTGATCGTGTCGGAATATTTGATTTCCATTTGAGGGAGCTGCCGCAGCGATGGAAATACTGCGCTGAGGAGAAAGCGGCGACAGGCCAAGAAAAGGGAGAAAGATGGGTGTCGTGCTGCGGAGTCTGTTGTTGTGTAGTTTTTGTTTTCTCATACGAGGTAAGTTTTTGTAATTAACACACACATTTGCAATGCGGTTCATCCATGTTTGGCTTCACGGTGTGTTCAACATTTTCCAGAGCCCAGCACATTTGGTTTATTGTCAGATAAAGATGATATTTTCGGGATCGGGCCCACTTAAGGTTTGATTTCTAGTGTGCGGAGCTAACATTAGCCAGGCAGGCAACTATGCGTGCTTATCTCTGCTTCAGAGATTTCAGACCACAAACAGATTGTTGTAACCAACTTCTCTTAAAATGTTCAAGTTTATTCACGAGTCACGTCAGCTCTTTTGGGTCGCATGATCAGACAGGAACAGACATTTGAACGAACTTAGCCCTGGCTAACTTTAGGTGTAGTAACTCCAACAGCTTGCAAAGATTACTTGAAACCCAAGAACAGCAACAGCTAGGTTAGCACAACAAATGCTACAGAGCTAGCAGTTGATCATTTTTGTAGATACATTGCTATTATTTGTAGATTCTTGTATCTTTTTTTACTTTATTATTTCTAAAACAATATGATTCACTTACTTAGCTGATATATTATGTACGAAGTAAGGAGTATTTTGTTCTTTTTTGTTAAAGTGATCACATATTTTGATGTAGATGCTGTTACTGTCTCTTGTCTTGTAGTTTTTTTAGTGTGCCTTTTTATATATGTGTGACCAAAGAACTGAAAACATTTTAAGTAATATATAATTTTCATTGCACACGGCTCCATTCCCATTCAGCACAAGGTGTACAGTGAATGGTGTATTTAATTTGGTGGATTAAGCTACACAATCTCAAACTTTTGGTAGTAGCACTTAACTCACCTGAGCTTGTTCCTCTGATGCTGTGATTTAGTAAATATTTGGTAAAGGAAACCCCCCAGACCAAAGTTAAAACAGGTCATCTGAATCTGAGGGCCTCTGTGTGACCCTGTGAGAGATGAGAGTACTGGGGGAGGATGTGTCAAATTAAGGCTTCAGAAAAGTATCCAGTCCCCAACTTCTCACATTTTCAACCTTTTAGCAACTCTTCAGCTTCCTGCTTTAAAGTCTGTTTCAGGAAAACCTTCAATGTAAGTGTGATTCTTCAGCATGAAGTACCATATGTGTTGCTATCTACAGGTGTGCTGGGCTGGTGTTTGTGCCATTTTGATGGATCTGTTTGTAATGCTGTACAAATTAAAATGCAAGTAATTGGATAAGTAATGCAAGTAATTGGATAAATTGTGATTCATTGATAATAATAACTGTTAACTGGATTATAGGCTACAGACCATAAAACTTGCCATTTGATGAGAGAAAAGATTTTGCATCCTACACAGAACCTGGCCAAAGTATACAAAATATATACACTTTGCATTCAAGAAAAATACTCTTTGTTTGTAATCACTGTATTCTTTACACAGAAGTTTTCAGGCAGCATAGTTTTAGCTTCACTTGATTCTAAACAGAAAACAACAATTACATCAGTTAACATAAAAATGTTTAGAAATGCTGGTATTTATAATGGCACTTTATAATATGAATGAACATCTTCTTGGCTTAATGAACAGAGACTGATGACTCTTTCTTTTTCAGCTGTGCCTCTGCTGCTGTATGCCAACAGACGGGACCTCCGACTCGTGGATGTGGCGCACGAGAAGGCCAATGCCACGGTGGTGGTGGGTGGGCTGGAGGACGCTGCTGCTGTGGACTATGTCTACTCAGAGGGTCTGATCTACTGGAGCGATGTGAGTGAGGAGGCCATCAAACGCACCGTCTTCAATCAGTCAGGGGCCAGCGTGGTACAGACTGTTATAGCAGGCTTAGCTTCTCCCGATGGACTCGCCTGTGATTGGTTAGGAAATAAACTTTACTGGACAGACTCAGAAACCAATCGAATAGAAGTGGCTGAGCTGGATGGATCTCTAAGAAAAGTCCTCTTCTGGCAAGAGCTGGATCAGCCCAGAGCCATTGCTCTAGATCCAGCACGAGGGTAAGTCCACTTTAAACATCATTAAATCATTAATAATGTTCACGTATGTAAACCTGGGCCTGATTCTCACATTAACTTCTGTCACTAAAACAATTGTACTGAGAAAATGACTCTGGAGTCCACTTTTCAAGGTGATGTGCTGTGGCATACTTTATTGCATTTATTTTTGTATCTTATTCAAAATACCTGGTTTTCTTTTTGTGAATTTAACTTTCAAGGGAAAAAATTGGTAAATGCACTAGCAGTCACTACTGTAACAAACATACAATGTAACTGTTTTTTGCTTACAAAAGGAACTAGACCCAGGCTGTCGTAAACGACAGCAAATGTATATCGGCGGAACGCCCCATGCGTCTGCGTCAACTGCTATAACACCAACTGCCTTATGGCGGAGGAGGTGGTGGAAGTG
>JAVQKG010296274.1:0-11082 GCA_036025885.1 Hypseleotris bucephala
AAATGTCCTTATTTACATAGTGTATATACTGAATATACGTTTATTAGGCTATATATTTATGTTGACTTTATTAGATAATAAGAGTCAGTTATATGATTTTAATATAATTATATATAAAGAGGTATAAAATAATAAGTTATTAATAAATAATATTTGACTGTACGTTTTGGAGGTGCAAACTTCCACAGTTTACACAGCTCATAAGCCTGTGAGGTCCACAATAGCCTTAATAAATATGGTATCATCGCGGAGGTACGGACTCTTGCCGGCCAGTTTAGCGAGAGGACAGAAGAGTGGACATCCACTGGCAATGTTCATGTCACTGATGGGCCTCTGGAAGGACGTGGAGCTGACGTCAGGTCGAAACGCATCAATGATGTGTTCTCTGTTATTCTGATCCAACAGCATCAGAGTCACCTGTAGACACACACAAACACACACACACAGGGTAAGTGTATGTACAAACTAGATCTGAATAACTATGATAGTTTATGTAAATCTTACCTTCTGACTGAACGGCCACTTGAGAAGAGCATCACACTTGCCCCTCATCACGACGAAGAACAGTGAGAGGTGCGTACCTCTCCCAGTGCCATCACCATTTAAATACAACCGCAGGCACATTTTGTAGCCGTATTTACTGGAGTAAAAGGCTGGGAAAAGAGAAACCAAAAGTTACTCCAAAACATCTTCACCGAGCAAAAACAAAAAATACATTCTAATAAAGCCACATCACTTTTATTCATTACTAAGTCATCATCATTCCTTTGTTTCTGTTTGTTTCATTGTTTTTAATCTTTACCCTTTGTAAGTACATACACTGGGAACGATAAGCAGTGGAATTACCCTTTGTGAGTGCCAAAGGGATAAAGTACATACAAGACACAGTTGGAATGCTCTCAGGAATTTGAAAACACCTTTGAGCTGTGTGTGTTCCATCTATTCAAACCACCGTGCTGTCATTTACCTGGAGAGAACATGGCTGGAGTCCTGCCTGCCACAGCCTCTTGCCTGCGTCGGGAGAAGTCTGTGATCTTCCACACAAAGATGCCGTCGAAGGTGCAGAACTGGAGCTCTCTCATGATCTGTTCAGTCTCAGAGAGCTGCAGGTCTCTCATGGTCAGAGTCCTCTCCAGATTACGTACTTTATTGGACAAGTTTTCGATTTTCTCTTGATCCAGTCTATGTTGATGTGCAAACGCCTCCATTGTGACCGAACTACGCTCCACTTCTCGATTCAAGACGCACACAATGTTTTCTAAAGCTGTCACCTGGAAAAACAAACGGAATTATACCAGGCCACATTTAAAGCTGTAGTCCAGAAGTTTTCGAAAATAAGAAAATGGTAAAAAATAAACTATGCTTCCCATTAACGATCTGACACTGTTCTATGATGTGAATTTGGAGTTTGCAGAGGGCAGGGGAGGGGCTAAAGTAAATCTCCACTACTATTGGTCAAAGCAGCACCCCACAAACTGTAATTTGATGTTGCTGTAGAGGCCAGGGGAGGGACTAAAGTAAACTCGACTATTATTGGTCAAGGCAGTACCCAAATAATTCTGATTTGATGTTGTAATAGAGGCCAGGGGAAGGAACTAAAGTAAATCTCCACTACTATTGGTCAAAGCGGTACCTCACAAACTCTTATTTGATGTTGCTGTAGAGGCCAGAGGAGGGACTAAAGTAAAACTCTACAATTATTGGGCAAAGCAGTACCCACCAAATTGTAAATTGATGTTGTTGTAGAGACCAGGGGAGGGACTAAAGTTAAAAGTCAACTACTATTGGTCAAAGTTGTACCCCACAAACTGTAACTTGATGTTGCTGTACAGGCTGGGAGAGGGATGTAAATAATAATTAAAATGCTAGGTAAACCTTTTTTTTTACTCCTTTTTTAAATTTTAATATTTTAGGAAACCAGTGGAATATGCCTTTAAGAGCAATGAAAATCTCCAAACCTTCTTCTCCAAGTCCACAGAATGCACAGAGGCACTGGCGCCCACTGGGACCCCTTCCTCAGGAGCCCGGTACAGGCCCAGACCAGAGTCCTCTTGCCACTCACTCAGTCCCACGTCGGCTCTCACCCGCACCATCGACAACACCATGGGCAACAGCAGACGCAGGTGCTCCACGGTACTGCTGTTCTCATGGTCACTCAGCTTACCATTATCGATCTGAACACATCAACCAGGATGAAAATATATTAAATGTGCTTTTTTAAAATTATTTTTATATATTTATTTGACATTCATTTGCACACAAGCCTTTAGTAGCTTAGTCTGTCTGTGAGGTCTTAGACTAAAATTTTATTAGTCACTCAATATCAAAAAAGCTGGTCTAAATAATTGCTTGAACTTCTGTTTAATTGATACAACAGTGTAGTGACAGGAAACTAGGCAAAAGAGTGGAGAGTGACAGAATAAGCAAGCTCTGAATATCCAGGGCCACATGCTACAGCAACCTAGCTAAACCACTTTTTTTTTTTTTATTCAACATAACTGAAATATAATAATATTACATAATTAATACTGTCTTAGTCGGTTAATAGTTCCGCTTGAAAGAAACCAAAAATATGGTTGTAAAAATAAAACTATGTACAATAACCCTTTTTTTGCTGATACCATAATGTTTGTGATTGGAGCCTATCCCTGGAACTGTAAGTCCTAGGTAGAGTGCACTATTAAAGTCGCTATTAGTCGTGGGGCTGACACAGAGACATGTGCACACAGACAACTATTCACATGCATTTACTAGTGGCCAACGGGAGCAAGCCAGAGTACCCACAGTAACAAATGGCAGTTCTTTTAAAGTATACAATTGCTGGAAGCCTTGTAAAATTGTGCTTTAAATATAGAAGACTATGCTTACCACAGCTTTACAGCCCACTTCACTGAATGGACATGCACTCTTTGACTTTGCACATGAGCGGAGGTGGTCATTGAACTAAAAGAGAAACAGTAAGCCATCTCACAACTGTGTACTGAGAAAAAAAAGTTGTCAAAATGAAAGTGAACACTTGTTTTTACTAAACAGTCCACATTTTAGTATTCACGTAATGTTAAGAGCGGTACCTTTTCTCTGGGGATCTTCTTCTTGCCACAGTCTTTGCATTGTAGGGGGAATTTTACACAGATTTCATCATGGGCCTATAGATTTAAACACAAAAGACTTAATTTCTGAACATACACAAGCTTTAAAATATCAATAATGCCCTAACCTCACCTTAATGTCCTTGTAGTTGAATGTGACTTTACAGTATTTACAGTTGAGTGCCCTTGCTTCACACTCTCTCTCGTTGTGTCTGTCCATTTCTGAGCGAAGGACATAGTTTTGGCATGCACTGCACTCAACCTTTTCAAATTCACAGCGGCCTTCATGTTGCGCCTGGAAAATAAACAGCCTTTAAACTTACTGTCTAACATTTTTATTCAAATTATTTTAAATGTGTCTATACACTATTAAATGCCATGATCTTGATTCATAGATTTTTTTCAGATCATTTTGCAATAACTTTTGCATCTCTAGACAGCGGTTTGAACTTTAAGAAGAACGGCCTTTGTCACACTTCTTCAACTTATGCAAGGCTTTGATTGTCAATCAGTAACTGCCATGCAGCAGACTGTTTAACTGTCAAACTGTCTTGATAAAAGACCAGTAAACAGAAACAGGCGCGGTACAGAATGTGGGAAAACACGTTTGAGGCATTTTGAACCATTGCCTTAATCTACGTAGAAGACCTGATAATGACTTTTGATGCAAATCTTAATTCAACTTGTCAAATCTATTGTCAAAATAATTGCATTGCTTTCTTTTAAATAGCAAGAGGCTAACTAATCAAGTAAATCGTGGCTAGTAACACATTTAATATCATTAGCTACTTTGTCCAGTTGGAAAAGTAGTATATTTTAACTAGTTTAGGCCTGCTATGCTTTAACCAATTAAGAATTATGGGGTATAAACTAAAGGGAATAGTTTATTATCTGGTTAAACACACTGGCAAACAAAAAATACACAACAGTAAAGCAAAAATCATAAACCACTGCCACTGACCAATAAGCAAAATCCTATCTCCAAAAAACTACTCTAACCTTGTTTTGATAACCTGGATAACTAAGAATCTTTGGTTTAAATAAATTGTCAATGAAAAAAAGACCTTAATGTGTGAATGCAAAACTAACTGAAATACAAGCTTTGACAAGATTTTCAAAAAAGGAGCCAATTCAAAGAGGTGGGGCATTAGTCACATGGAAAGTCCAGATAGAGAAATGAAACTGAAAATGGTAGCAGAGACGACTGGAGCGGCACAGGAGCACTCCCAGGTACGTGTCTTTTGAATGTTTTTGACTTTAGGCAAAAACATCAACATAACCTAACCTACGTAACACAACAGAACCTCACCGTAACCTCAATTGAAATATTTCACAAGTGCTTTCTCGTCAAATCGATCGACGTTTCCTTTATTGTTGAGGTTTTGTCTTTTACGAGAACTAAACCGACTTGCTAATGTACGCCACCAACACAGAAAAATACAGCACGGGTTTCAACTAAACAAAGGGAAAGTTTAAAATACAAGCATTAGCAGTTGTTCCTAAACATACTTTCACATATTGGAACTGCAAAACCAAGATGTCAACGGATTTCACCCACACAAAACACTTCACACAATTCAATAAAAACGCTTTTGTATCTGTGTTTTTTCTTTATCTGAATGTAGCTTTGTTATTTACATCAGCCTCTCATTTATCACAATAAGCCATGTGAACGACTCCTCCTTTCATACATGCCCTTCTCCATTTTGGTATTCCCCCACTGAGATACTCTGTGGTTATAGGGACTTTCCAGCCTATGTCCAATTTCACTTCCTGTTTGCTGTAAGAGGAAGCCTTAAAGGGGAAACTCATGAGAAATGTCAGCATGCCTTTGTGTGTACTTTTCTGATTTTCAAAATAAGAGTTGAAGAAGTCACACGGTTGGACTTTTTATAGGACAAAACGAAAGACTAACATAAAAAATGATAGGAATGCTAATCACCTCATAGTCTTTGACTGAGCCTGTCCAAGAGCAGCCCAGGTTTAGACACCTCGCTGGCAGGCCGGCTATCTCCCTTCCTGCTGCGTTGTCAGGAAAGGCCTAGAGACATAATAGTCAATGATTAAATGACCAAAATTCCCCCAGTCACGCTACCGTCATATCCTTGTTCATTATTGTACTACATGAATGAAGCCTTGTGTGCGTCTGGTATGAGAAAATGAAAATGTTTCTGTAATATTTCTGTACTTGCCTCGCTGCTGTTTAGAATGGAGATAGGCTCTTCATAGATTTCCTCATCCCGACAGGCTTCACAAGGTTTAGGGCCACAACTAAAACACACAATAGATTTAGGAATGACAAATTAGTGGATTGAATTAAGCAGGTAAAATATCTAATGCAATTGTACAGTGGTAATGAAAAGTTTTGACTCATTTTAAATTATCGACAAATTAGTATGACAGAAGCACAAGTTAGCTGGAGCACATTTCTTTGGGATATTGTTAACCTGTACAATAACTTTTAATAGTTGTATTACAAACTAAAAGTATACATTTCAGATAGATTATTTCATATATCATTTTACTGACTCACTTTAGTATTTTCGAAGACTCACTAGTAATTTTCAAGCAAAGTTCACAGAAAATACAAATAAATTCATGTCAAAAGTTAGAGCACATTTTCTCATTCAACTGATGACTAACTTCCCAAACTTTTGGCCATGATGTACAGAGATGTACAGTATCATGACAACAAGAAGTGGGGTATTAACAAGTTACAGTTCTCTGAATAACCTTAGGAATAAATTGTACTTTGATGAGTTGTTTTAATAGTCCATGCTTTTTACTTGAGTAAAATAATGGTGAATTTATATGTTATTTGAAAATGTGTATTTCTTATGCCAAAATGTTGTAAAGACTTGTTCGAAGACACCAAATATACATTTTTTTTATAATTTTTGTGTGATTACATCACTACTGAAACTTCATTCTTGGGTAATTATTTGGATAACTACCTTTACCTACTAAGTAAAGATAAGCTTACTCCTCCCAAAGTAATGTGGAACAGTGTGATTCATCAATGAATAAGCACATTTCCTTGTCTAAGTTTCTTTGTGAACATGTGAGAGATTGTCTGGAATTAGTGGTGAGCGATATGATAAAAATATAATATCACAATTTCGATTTGATCCAAATTTTTGTTCACTTTGGATGTTCTTCCTTACACAGAAGACTACTGATATACTACAAATTCATGTCCATCATAATTATATTTATTATCCTTCTTTTAGAAATATGAACATTTGCATTGTTACACTAAAAATGACAGTAAAGAGCACTGCATAGATGAATGCTATCTCACAATTCAACCATCTTCCCAGATTAGCTCGATCTTTATAACTTCAGATCACTATTTGATTTTTATTCCCCAACCTTCCCTGGAATGACCATTTGGTATATCAAACAATAAATGGCAAATACCTGGTGAGCTGTTTGAAGCAGTGCACACAGAAGCGATGACCACACTGAGCTTGGACTGGCTTTCTCAAAACCTGGAGACACTGCTGACATTTATACTTGTTTTCCATTGGCACCGACAGCACGCTGAGGGGGATCCCAGGCAGCGAGTTGGGGCAATCTAATGAGATTCGGGCCATTGTCCGCCATTAACCTGGTACCCTGTTAAAACAAACCAAATGTGGCTTGTTAGTTATGACAGAAACATTTGTACATTTCTAGATTTTCAGCTAAACCAACAATAATCAAGATTAAACCCCCAGCATCATTGTGAAAATATTTGGCTTCTCCATCTTCATTACGTTTTGCTGTTACACCCTAAAGATTGACACATTATAACCACTGGGTGTTAGGAGCAGGGAGTTCAGTACAGGTCATAAAGGCTTAACAGATCTAGATTTGCAAAGCCTGAGAATTGACATTTGACTTGCAAATAAAACCTATATTCTGTCATCGTGGGTGTGTACAGAAGAATAATTAATAGTTGGGAAACGTGAAAGAGGTGGCTCTCAAACTTTTAACAACACTTACAAAGGACTAAACCAGGTATAAACCAAGTCAAAATAGTACAAAAACATAAGAACAGGAGTAAAACAAGAGACAAAACGTACTTAAAAATGAATTAAAATTTACTGCAAAAGACCTCTACTACCAATAGTCCTACATCTACCATAATACAACAGAAATCTAAATACTGTATGTCAAGTTGTTTTTTTAGGTTTGTGGTTTTAACAGGTTGTGGGCATTCAGCTTGCACAAATGAATTGCACAGCTGAATATATGCAAGCATCGAGAAATGCAGTGCATGATAAAGCCCATGATAAGGGCATTTTGCCAGTTGCAAGTCTAGGCTGGTATCAAGATAAAAGTCATGATAGAAGTCATGCTGAAACGTGCACTGCATGTATGTCTCAAAGAACTCACTGGAGGTGGTAAGTATTAGTCAGTAAATACAACTTCAGTGTTTTCCATAGATTTTTAGTCAAACCTTCCCATTAAATGTAGTACAAAAAAAGTAGAACGATCAGTCATTATTTCTTTAACATGAAAAAGAGTGAACATTTCTACTAGTTGATTTTCTAGTTGGTATTGGAGGGGAACAGACAATGAGGTCTCTCATATTGGGTTATGGGTATATTAGTTAACACAGCTAATCTACAATTGCAAGTTCCTTAGTATGTTCACAGGACGTTTTGCAGCATGGTGTAGTGGTATTATAAGTCACTACAGAGGCAGAAAGCAAGGTCATATTTAATCTACACTTGTTGAGAAGATAATAAAATATCATGGTAAGGCACAACAGACAGAAAGGAGCCTCTACCCACATGGCAGTGTTTGGTGACAAAACAGGCAGGATGGGGGAGTTTGATAGACACTAATGCTTTATAGATGTTAACCTTTACCAGGCTATCATATTCAGCGTAGGTTTGTTTTTCTTGTTTGTCAAAGGTTAAAGTGTGTTTGAGAGAGGTTTTGCTTTCCTTAAAGAAAAACACATTCAATCTAACAATTTAACAATCCAACAATCACAATATAAATCAGGACTAAATATAGATCTAAACAAGGACTCAATTGGGTCTAACCAAGTCTAAACCTGGCAAAGCTCTCCCAAAGTGGTTACAAAATGTGGAAAAGTTACCTAGTGTTGCTGTCTATTTGCTGATCTTTAACCACAATCTCATGACTTTATATTCTGACCATGGGACTTCAGTTACTACAGGACAGCATATGACCACACTTAAGCACAATATTAAAATGTCATATCTTAAGTTATTGTTAGATAGCTGTG
The DNA here is from genome assembly GCA_036025885.1 of Hypseleotris bucephala. Taxonomy (NCBI): domain Eukaryota; kingdom Metazoa; phylum Chordata; class Actinopteri; order Gobiiformes; family Eleotridae; genus Hypseleotris; species Hypseleotris bucephala. The sequence continues at coordinate 8,335 of JAVQKG010296274.1, forward strand.
TCTTCTTCACATTCCTTTACCACCTCAATCACAACCACAAACAAGGGACATTTCAGTTCTCAGAAAAGCTCAAATATATCTTTCTAACTGACAATAGTGTGTGGGCAGGTTTCATTTGTAGTCAGTTGCACATTGACTAAAAGATTTCCAAATTAACATGGTGAAACTACAGGTCACCACCAGTGTCACATGTTTGTCCAGACTTGCTAAAGAGTGTAAATGATAATGTTGGGAAAGGTCAATAATGCCAGTGAGTTAAACAGGTATTAAGTACACACCTTAGGCTGTTATGTGAAGGAACACTTAAGCCAGGCATTAAGTCAGCACAGAAAACAGAAATTAGCCAAACTCGTCAAAACACATCTTAGCTGACTGTGGAAAGGCAGTAGAATTTGACTTTCTGAAAATTAAATTATATAAAATATAGACAGCAGAAGAATAAATCAGTTTCAGATAGGTCCCAATTTTGGTGTCCAGAAAAAGTAGAAGGATTCAGAAGTCACACTACAAACCAAAATATAGCAAGATAATAAATAAATGCTCCTTATAAAAAATACTAAACATAGACTAAGGCCAGCTCTAAACAGAAGACTAGCATTCACAAATCTAGAAACCTAAAAAACCTGATTGCAAAACTGTCAATTGCTTCCTTGTAGCCTACTCCTCTCTCCACTCCCCTATGCAGAAGTATGAATGTACTCACCCCAGTTTGCAGTCGACTTTATAGCCACACATACTCTATGTAGACTATTTGAAATGCGACACACCCACTCCAAATGTGTACTTTAGAACCACGTGACCATACTAACCACAATCAATTACAATGAGGTTTTCGAATTTTCAAGAAAATAAATGAATCACACACACCTTGACATACTATTTAACGGGGACAGTCCCCGTTTTAAGATCTTTGTTTGTCTTTTGACCTTAAGCAACACATACTGTAATATGGTTAAAAATATCTGTCTAATAACGTTTGTCATACTATTTATTTAGCATGTCACTATTTTTAGACCTCGAGCCAATAACTTAACGTACTTTGAAATATTTTAAGAATTTTGGAAGCTTTTTTATCGCTCAGTTAAGTTAATATAGCCTACACGGTTTTGAGAAAGAAATACCATTTTTTGGATTTAGAAATCTAGTCACACTATATTAACCTTAAAAGCTCATAATTAAAAGAATTACTGTCTTGACGGTGGTCAGTGATAAACAATGATAAAAATGTATTTCAGTCATTTAAAACTTGTGCCCCTAGACCAGTAAAAGACATCAATGACGGGAAGTACATGGTTGTAAAGCAGGAAATTGCAGAAATAGAATATATACGCAGACGGAAAGCCACGTATAGCCATAGTCATTGCATATAATACGTAGCTAGTTACATTACTCACACGCTACACACACAAGTTATAAGCTAAAACGTGATAAGTTGTACGGGGTTTCTTCATAGCTTTTAATGTAACGAATAAACTACACATTTATTTTAAAAGCTAATGCCGACTATGGTTTAGGGACATTTTAGCTAACCGACCAACTAACCTTTAGGCCCTTTTGTGAATTTGGCAGTAGATGGAAACCGAAAGTCCTCTGGTAGAAGGACGACTCAACCTTTTCTTGTTTACAGTGGAAAATACAATTGTAGAGAGAAAATGCGTTTGATTTGAACACAAGGACAGCTTAGTTGGAAACGCAACTCAATTTATAACATTAAAGCCGACTTAACCCCGCTCACTGGTAAGGTCCAGGCTGTAAAAACAAGCAAACACACCTTACGAGCATGCGCAGTACGGCTGAATAAAAATGTGGCTGCGTACTGTCAAATCGCTGGCACGTTTTCATCACAGAAGAGGTGGTTTTCTGTTTAGAGGTACGCATTTATTAATGTACAGTTTTTTAAATAAACGACTGAATGTTTAGGAAAGTAATATTATAAAAGGGTGACCAGATTTCTAAACAAGAGACATATTCTTTCTCAAATCATGGTGCAAAATTTGAACTTACTAAGCGATCAAAAGGCTCTGATAGGCTAAATGAGTGTCCTATCAGATATTTGGGGACATGACACAAAAAACCTGAAACTGGGATTGTCCCCAATAAATCGGGACATCTGGTCACCCTGACTACAAATGCATCTTATTACCTTCTTCAATCAATTAATCAGGAGTGCACCTTTCACCTCTCCTAGCAGCACATGCAGAGCAGATTTACAGAAGTGAGTTCACCCAGACCTACTATGATGGCATGTATCCAGGACACATCCCCACCACGGTCCTCCAGAAAGGCTTGTTGGCTGTTGGCTCAGGAGTGGCTGCACTGCAAAATCCTTATAGACACGGTAAGATGTTCTGATAGATGATCTTTGGTGGTGGGTGAGGAGGATAGAAGGCCAAGGTAGTCTATAATAAATCAATGAACAAATACGTCATTACACTTTACAACGGAAATCAAGTATGTAAATAATTTGGGGATCCACTTTTCAAAATACCAGTGTAATGAGTTTTTGAATGCACCCAGTCTCATTTCCATCAGTTGTTTCTGAGTGTCATTTCTTGTACATGATGTTTTGCCATTTGGGGATGTGGTTTTGTGGTTTACAGTTATTTTTTCTGTCTTCCACCAGCTTCTGCATATTATGATAATGCCCATTAGTAGGGGTGGGCGATATGGTGGAAAATAATTGAATTGTGATATTAAGATATGTAAATCGAGCTAATTATATCGGCGGAACGCAATGCGTTCGGCGAT
>JAVQKG010296324.1:0-14435 GCA_036025885.1 Hypseleotris bucephala
ATTTATTTATTTTTTACAATTTAGTTTGTCATTTTAGTGGACAAAATACACTAGTCACAAAAAATAACAAATATTTGATTTACTTTGTGAAACTTGTGGAAAATTGAAAAATATCTTGCCACAGTGATATTATAGAATATCATGAATGTAGGGTATTGAAGTTGAACAAGATGATAGTAATTTACATAGTATTTATATTGCATGTATATCCCGTATATAATGTTTATAGCCTTATAGCATTTTGTGTATATGTTACAATCAAATCCCCTGTAGTAAGTGTCTTGGTCTGGCTTAAGTTTCCCTAAAGTTTGTTTTGGTCCATGTTCCCTCCAGTCTTGAATCTGACTTTCATCCTCTCAGTGTAGTTAGTCCAGTGTTCCTGTCCCACCAGAGGAGAGGGGAGTATGTGGGGATCAGCTCCCAGAATGTGTCTATTATCCCACCTCCCCAATCAAACTGTTGTGTCAGTGCGTTGGCATTGTATAGCCGTGGGTCAGGTTGCCTCTGACGGGGGCTGCCATAGTGATGACTAAGTGCTTTTGGGGCTCTGCGGACAATGCCACTCTGGAGCCTCCACAATGGGCCTGGCTAATGCGGCCCTTTCAACGGGACGCCCAGCTGCTGAGTGTGCAAGGCTGGCGGTCCAAAGCTGGTGTGCACGTCCAGGGGGCACGTCCCTATAAAAACACAGACGAGGGACCCTGCACCGACATTGATAATACTGGATCTGTCCCACCTCAGTACCGTCTGTAAGTATCTCCATATACCTCATACTTACAATCAGTTAAAGTGGACATGCTATATAGTACAGGGGAGGACATCCTGCTAATGCTAAGGTTTAATAGGGCTGGGTGATATGATAAAAAAATATTTGTCATTTACATTGATTTTTTCATCTTAAATAATGTATATTTTTAATGTGTTCATATTTAAATGTTTTATGGGTGTATCTGAACTCCAAACACTTGTCTAGCAAACAAACTATACAAGTACATTATAAAATATAGGCCTAATAGTCAAATAAAAAAATCTGAAAAACATATACGGCCAAATATGAGTAATTCTCAGTTATGGTCAATGGGAACATGTACTTCAATAAAAAATGTATTTGTTACATAAAGGTAAATCACCCCAATCTAGAAACTAATGTGAATATAACTTTAAATATTACTGTTTCGGCCTTCCGCTCGAGGGAGTTTAATCACTTTGTTTTTGCATTGCATTGACTTGATTATAACCACAATTTTACGTGTGCACATTGCACTGGAACATTTGTTTTTGTTTGTGATGTACTGTATACATGGATGTTATCTAAGGAAAGAGGAGGCCATCTTTTAAGGTGTAGAAATTGGAAAATGACAAATGAGTGTATTCATCTTCCTGTGTCTAGCCTTAACAGATACTACGAGAAATGAAAAACTGTACATCTAAGGCTTTGCTACCATACATCATTGTTACACTCAAAATACTGTACTCAATATAACTGTACTTAAGGCATTAATAGTCCCACTATACCTGTTTTGACTAATAAAAAGACTGTAAATGTACTAAAATATTCTTCTATGTCGACCCCTGGCCAGAGAGTAACCCCTAAGGGAGCAGCAGCAGCCATGAACACTCAGCAGATGGAGCAGATGGGTCAGTACCGGATCACGGTTTGGGAAGAGGAGAACTTCCAGGGAAAGCGTTGTGAGTTTATGCTGGAGTGCCAGAACATCATGGAGAGGGGCTTCTGCAAGATCCGCTCCATCAAGGTTGAGAACGGACCGTAAGTTTAACAACATTTACTTGGACAACATTTACTTATCACATTGGATATAATTAGGCCTACATACAGAGTGTTTTAGGGTATATTAATGTACATGCATTTTTGTTATATTGATAAAAATTATTTGTAGGATCATGCAATAAGCTACTAAAGCAAATCTCAATAAATCTGAAAAACATTAGAACGTGTCTGCCATGATAATGCATGAGACACTGAACAAAGTTTGGCATGTGTTTGTATTAAATACAATCAGTTGGAATAGGCTCATTTAGAGTAAACCTCTTCAACAATGTATTATGGGCCCATATGGGGACTTTTGAACAATCTTTAAAATGTGGTATAATGATTCAAAATTGTCTTTGTCTGAATTGTCTTAGCTTTTCTAATATTAAATGCAATGTAGCATAAAACATTATTAGAAATCAAGAACCATTTGTTTTCTTATTATAAAACCAGTTTCTTTGTCTAATCATTTAAACCAAATTACTAAGCCATAATTTAAAACTGGGTGCCTTATTACATTTTTGCCACACATGTGCTGTTTGTAAATGGGCGTGCATGCATTGAAGTGTGACCCTGTTGGTGTGATATGAGTTGGCAGTGTGCAGCTGGTGTCCTGAACACAGTGGATGTGAGTGACTGAGGATCAGATAAAGAGCAGCAGGAGCCAGAGCCTTGTGTGTTTGTTTAGTGCCTGACGCCGACAAAAGAGCGGCACGCTGCTCTCTCTCCAGGCCTTTCTATGGTCATGGGGTGGCTATTTGTTCACAAAAGTAACAGTTAGAAAAGCTAGACTAAAATGCTTTGGATTTGTTGATTGATCAACCTACTATTAAGTCATTTCACAATTGCAATTTAAGATGCAGTATGCTTGCTTCTTGCATTTAAAGACACTTGTCAGTTATATGGTCATTATAAGTATTAAATATTCTCAATCAACACAAGGGATTAAAAATGACTTAAACAGAAATATTTTAGGATAAAAACCACTACACAACACCACATTATTAAGTTGTAGCCATTTCTGATTTTGGTATATTGCCTATGCATCTTCTGTCCTAATTCTCAATTATATTCACTTTATTGTCTTTTTGTTTGTTGTTTGTAGCTGGGTGGGCTATGAGTACCCTGAGTTCCAGGGACAGCAGTTTATTCTGGAGAAGGGAGACTACCCCTGCTACGAGGCCTGGAGTGGAAACAGCAGCTACAGAACCGAGCACATGCTTTCTTTCAGGCCCATCAAGTGCGCTGTAAGTTTTTTTTTATTTAGTTTTTTTTTTTGTATGGCTCATAAACTGACCTGTACACCTGACTGGTTCTCTTTTCTCATCTTCTGTAGAACCACAGTGACAGCAAGGTGACTCTGTACGAGTGTGAGGACTTCCAGGGCCGTAAGTTTGAGATCTGTGACGACTACCCCTCTCTACAGGCCATGGGCTGGTGCAGCAAGGAGGTGCCTTCTATCAAAATCAACTCTGGAGCGTAAGTCACTTGCTCTTTTCCCCATAGCGGTTGTAGTAGTGTTTTAAAGGCATATTCTTGTGAGGAGAACTTGATGTTTATGGGCGTTGTCTGTGTGCAGCTGGGTGGGCTACCAGTTCCCTGGTTACCGTGGTTACCAGTACATCTTTGAGAGAGACAGACGCCAAGGAGAGTTCAGATGCTACAACGAGTACAGCACCCAGGCCCACACCAACCAGGTGCAGTCCATTCGTAGGATCCAGCACTGAGCCTCCCTTCACCAGCCTGACTTGCTCCCAAACTAACTCGAACTTGAACCTGGACATAACCTTGTCACAGTAGATGGACAAACTCTTTCTATCACTCTGTGGCTCTGCTTGTATGGAGATCTGAGAACCTACTTCGAGCATGCTAAAGCATGTTTGTGAAATAGGAAATAAAGGTTTTTCTTCAAAACTAGAGACTGTTTGTCCGTATTCCTTTTTTACTTTAACAATTACCATCTAAACCCATTGGCCATTCAGAATATATTCAAACAAGCACTTCTAAACAGAGCCCGGTTTTCCCTTTAACTTCTGAATTTCAGGCATAGTTTTGGCTTTGTATTTATTTGAAGACATGAAACTTTTAGTGCAGAGTTTGCTTCTGTTAGGCAGTAGGATGTGTAATATTGTTCTTGTCAGATTGTATTCTTATTTCCAATAAACAAGAGCACCACACCACATTGGTTTCTATTATTTGTTCTTCCATGGTTGGAGGCTTAACATAGTCCATAGAATCTGATAAAAAATGTGTTAGAACCAACATTTTATTCACATTTTTCAATACTCTGTAAACTGAAAACAAAGCTTTAGTATAGCAACAGTAAGAATAGTTAAACACAAACTGCTTTTTGCATATAGCTGTGCATTTGTCAACAAGTATTTTGCATATTAGGTCTGGGGAGATCCTAGTAAAAAGCAAAGTTCAAATACAATCAAATTAAAATGGAAGGTCATTTGTGAAATTTAGGTCTAGTTTATTATTATAATTACCACAAAGAAATAAACGTTTTGAACAAAATTAGTCTGTCAAACTGGCAAACACTTAGTTTGAAAAGCTCTGTCTAAGGTCCTGACCCACTCGCATGCTCATTTCAACTCTCTGTTGTATCAATTTTAGGGCAGAAAAGTTATGATTAGATTTTGATTATACCTCAAATAAAATGGTTATGTTTTTGCTTGTTCCATCTAAAGGTAATTTTAATGTTTTTATTTTGACCTTGGTAAAGTATTCTTTACAAAAAAAGTTACCAAGTATACACATAGCACAAGCAAACAGTAATAAACCATTTATGCCCCATATATTGATATTAAAATTAGTCAGGTGGGCTTTCTCCCTTGTTTATTCTGCTCTTGCTGCATCAGTGTTTGCATTCGATTGCTTGTGTTTGCATTGCATCACACCTTTACCTTACAACACTAAAGATTTTATAAAATCACTTATTTATGTTTTTATTTTGAGTCGGCATTGCACATTGGAAAATAATTCGTAATACATTGAAAATATCAAGAATAAGATAAACACAAAGCAATTTTTCTAACAGGACTTTAGTAAAACAGCATTAAACCACTAAACTTTTATGTGTGCTATTTCAAAGCCACAATCTTTACCCCATGACATTTGACCCAGCCATTTACATAATTTTTTAGCTGCATGTTTCACCAAAAATGGTCACAACATACATTATTTTTTAGCTTTACACAGATGGCCCATATAAGCACTTAATCTCTTTGTACAGTCATCCGAAAACAGTTGTGTTGTGTTTGTTTATCCTAATGTGACAGTTGTGTTTGTCTTATATCACATGCTTGGATCCTGGAGTTTGTGTACTTTTGGGACGTTTTGATTCCGCCTCACACGCCCAGAGCGGCCCACGGTCCCACACCCAAAAAAGAACAGGATCTGTGAATAAATGTGTAACTAACCCTGCACACACACCTTTCTCAAATATACATTCCTGTGAAGAGAGAATAAAGACGCTGGATGTGGCCCAGGCTGCATATACTGTGGAGCTCTGCAATTGACTTTGACAAGACTTTCAGGAGTGACAGGTAAGTTAAAGTTTTCAATTTGTTTTTATTATTATTTTATTTTTTGCTTGGTTCAGAAATAGTTCAGAAATAATAGTTGTTTAGGAGCACAGAAAACAACATTGGATATGGCAGATTATGAAGATTGACAGTAATACATTTCCCTGACAGTAATTTTGCTCAACGACATGCTAAATGTACATTTCACACATTATTTATTACAAAGTTTTGACTGAGCATTGACTCTGCCTCAATCAATTTAAAAACAGACACACTGAGATATAAACTACAGTTCAATGCATTTAGCCAGATACTCTTATGATGTGTTCTGTGTTTTCTTGTATGGCATACTTTGTCCTCAAGATTAAATGTATGTACCAATAAAATGTCTAGGTGTGTGTAATTAACTGGAGAGCTTATTTTTTTCTTCTGTCAGTAGATGCAGTATTGCAGTATGAAGATAGAGTAAATCACTGGACACTAAAGTCTAGCTTTCGAGGCTTGTTTTAAGTTGCCTGCGATTCTCACTCGGACACAGGCAGCTAAAGCAAGTCTGGGACGCCTCAGACACACCCAACACCCTATGACCTGGACTGACCCACTTGAACCAAGGAAAAATACACGGATACATCAAAATTCTTTTTCAACAGATTAGATTTCACATGTAGAAATGAGAAAAGATATTACTACTGTCATTTCAATTGTAAAACAGTTTATACCAATTACTTAATATAACATTTGCAACAGTTGAAATGTATTTTAAAATAGCAAAATAATCTGAATGTATATATTTATGCACGTCAGGCTACAAACTGGATATGATAAAAATCACCATTCTGAGTAGTTGCTCTATACAAATGGCCAAGTCACATGACCACTGATAACAATCTGCGGCTGCCTCATTTTTTTTATCTCAATGCTGAATTTAATTATTCTAAGAATGAGCCCATGATAATTTCTGATAATTTGTGAAGATTAACTTTCTCAATGCCCATTGATACTATTGTATCAAGTGTTATTTGGGCCTCCGTAAATGCAGCATTTCTGCAGACATTTTCAGGTATTGTGTTTTTTTAACTGTATTTATTTTTATTGTTTTTTGCCAGTATTGTCTAAACGCTTAAGGTTTAAATGTATGATTAAAATGTATCTTAAATTGATTCATTGTGTTACATATTGCACACCACACATTACGAATATACCTGGATGCTAGAATTGGCCTAATGTAGGCTATTATAAATAAGGAAATGGGTCCATTTTGTATTATTTATTAGATAGGCGCATGCCCTGCTCTTAGGTGACATCATAAACGTTCCCACTGCTTGTCTACAACATATTAAACATTATCCACGTGTGCGTCCATTAGAAACGATATTTTCAGAGTTACGAGCTCATTATGCCCACAATGAAGCCATATAACGCTAAAAGCCACGAGCATACGCCACGCCACTGAATGTCCATGTTCTCTTTGTTTTCCCGTGCGCAATGGAGCGTGAATTTTAATGTAAATACCCCTTTACCAACGGCAGCTAGGCCTGTGCTGTTTGCCCACAGTTAAAGAAGCGGAAAAGTGAGCAGGATCTGAACTGGTTTCCATGTCAAACACTTCAATTCACCATAGAAACTCAGATCTTAACGCAGAGGGAAACTTTATTAAACCGTGATGGTGGATTGATAAGGGCCCAATTTCTCGGGGCCTCTTTTTATTGTGGGCAGGCGGCGCACTGACAGAGGTAAATTGCTCTTTTAATTAAAGCAATGCACCAGGGGAAATTGCTGTCTGAATATTGTCTCAGAGATGGGGGCCAGTGACAGTTGCCTGGAAACTTCAATGTGTTGCGTTTATTCCAGATCGCTGTTATGAGATAAAGTTTAATAAAAATCTTTTGGCGGAGGCAGCAGCCGAATGAAAGGCGAGCCTTGGCGAACGCGCGAACACAATGAAGCAGGACAGCGGAGGACAGCTCGGGCTCAACATGTATCTCCCAGGTCTGAGCGGTATGAATGGGGCGGCGGTGGTCCTGGTGGTGGCCGGGGTGTTGTGTGGTCCAGTGGGCAGTGTGTGTGGGTTTTGGGGGGAAGTTGGAGGTTTGGTTCCGCAGCGCTCACAGAGCGACTCCTTTGTCGGAAATCGGAAATCCTTTTTCCTGGACGCGTTTCCTGCAGCTTCTTTTAGCGCCGCGTGGAGCAGACACGCGCCAACCATCTCACCCACAGTGGACCAGAGCGCTAAGATCCATTAATGACTATTTTACAATTTGCATTTCTCTACAGTTTTTCTAACTTTTTTACTCTTTATATTCTTCGACAGCTGACCACTTTAGGACAACAATTTGTAGGCTACTGGAGTCTCTCAAAACAGTACAGCCTGAAAACCAATTAAAAAGATGTAGACATATTGTTATTGAATATATAGGCTCATATTTTGTTTGAGATGTTTTAATTTAATCCTGTGCGTAAAATGCATTTTTTATATTAACTACAACTACGGTTACTTTAGATATCTTTTACAGACAACATTTAAAATGTCAGTGAATGCTGTTCAAAGAACACTAAATAAACAGACGCGTGAAGAGGAGTGTGTGACTTCAGCCCTGGCCTCGGGCTGTTCAAAGGAGAATGGATGGATGGAGGCTGGACATAACTCTGTGTGTTTTGATTTCAGATCCAACAGAAAGCCTGTTGAAGGAAACTAAAGGCGCGTCATGGGCTCCCATCAACACTGGAGTGCAGAAAGGTAAGATGTAATTGGACTGTAAAAAGACTTTATACGTAATATTTTTCAGAGTTTTTTCAAGTAGCCAAGACCATAAATGCGAAAGAACTTATCTCTAGGAAATGAATCAGAAGAAAATTATTCTGATGTACCTGTTACATTATCATTTAGTAAGATGCGTAAAAGTGCGTAAAACGGCGTTACACACAAAAATTACCTTTAGTTTGCCAGGTAGGCAAAGCACACAATATTTTGATAAAATTTAATTCGACTTTCTTTTTTAAAAAGAATTATAGGGGAAAAACAAGAGATGCAAACGACAAGTTGAACCCGCGCAGCCTCGGCCTGAGTAGATAGATTTCTATTTCTAGAACATTTACGCAATAGCCTTTGTGCCGGGTACAGGCCGTTGTATATTAGCCTACTATTGTATATTTCTTGTGTAGGTGGTAGGGGGCTATATTAATGGCAATAGCAATAATTTTTTTAAACTGTTGTGTGCTTTCCCCTTGGAAATATTTAAAATATATGAATAATAAAACCTTTATATTTTGGCCCACCGCTGTAGCCTATATTGTTTTTCATTAAAGATTCTGGTGAGATAAATACATACAGTTATAGGCGTAAGTCTAATAAAAAAAAAAAAATAAATAACATTGACTAAATAAATCTAGTTTCCTCTGTTATGTTACAAATACTGTATGTGCTCTGATGTGTTCAGGCAGCGGTCAGATCCAGCTGTGGCAGTTTCTCTTGGAGCTGCTTTCTGACAGCACGAACATGTCGTGTATCGCGTGGGAGGGAACCAACGGCGAGTTCAAGCTCATCGACCCGGATGAGGTGGCGAGGCGCTGGGGCGAGCGCAAGAGCAAACCCAACATGAACTACGATAAACTGAGCCGCGCCCTACGCTACTACTACGACAAAAACATCATGACCAAGGTCCACGGGAAACGCTACGCCTATAAGTTTGACTTCCACGGGTTGGCGCAGGTGTGTCAGCCCTCCAGCACCGAGCAGGCCCTTTACAAGTTCCAGGGCAACTTCTCCCCGCTGCCCTTCTCCGGGATCTCCAAACTCAACCTAGTGGCTCCCGTTGGCGGAGTGGGGCCGTCCGGGTTCTCGTACTGGGCCGGCTCGCCATCACTGTACCACAGCCACAACCTCCAGCCGCCTTTCAGCACCGTGTCCCCCTCTCACATCGGCTGCGTCAACAACATCAATGGGCTGGCCAACATCAACGCGCACTACAACTGACAAGATGAGCTATAGCCTAGAGACAGTGTCCAGACGAACTTGTGTAATTCTGATCAGATGGATACGATACACGTTTGATTTTATTTATTGGTATATCTGTAAAGACGAGAATTGGTCGCCTTTACGTGCAGCGCGTTCAGCCCTACCCCACTCAGCCCAGATGATGTTTTTAAAGAGGCACTATGATAATAATTCTATTTATTTGTTTTATTTTATAGTTAGTTTTTTTTTTTTACGAAAAACATCTCAAATATTTTTAGAATGAACAAAATGTGTCATTATTATTTTTTCTCAACAGAGGATGCGAATCCGAAAACGCACCACTTATTTGTGGATCACGGACGCCATCTAGCGGTGCCGGCAGGGCGCTAAAGCTGAGATGTTGAGCAAGTGTCTCACGAAGAAAAAAAACTAGGTTTTATAATCTTACGTATTTCATTTCTTAACAAAGCACTGCGGATTACTGCAGATTATTATATTGTACCAAACATATTTATTGGATGGTTACGTTAAATTAAAACATGTAGTTGTTGTCCTAGAATTAAAAGAAAAACAATACAGTAGCCTAAATATATTTTAAATTTACATGTAAAGCCATATCACCCGAATAGGGGTACAGCGAGGAAAAAAAGCGTTTTTAATGCAGGCTAATTTAACTTTTTTTGTCACTCTAAATCTCAAACCACGTTGGAAAAAAGCCGAAAAGAGTAGGCCTATTTGTGTTTGTGTAGCCTTCTTAATGTAAATACTCAGCTGTATTCTGTATCTTTAGAAAGAACCAATAAATAATAAATGCAGGAAATAAAATTACTCTTGAATGATTTATGTTTGTCTGTCTTCTATTAAATCATAAACTTTCAATTATGAACTGACCCTGGTGGTGAAAAAAGGTCATGCCATTTGGGTCAATGAAATCTTGGAATGGGCCATCTTATTGTGCAGACCCCCCAAAAAGCTTTCATTGTAAAGACTAATAAGTCTCGTCAACATACATTAAGTATTAAACACTATTCATAATTTATCCTACACTGAAAAAGTAATCAATCATAAGTCAAATATTTCATCGTTTCACTTTACTTAAATAGTTCAGTACATCTAGAAACGTGCACATCCCAGTAATACAATTTAGAAGTCTCAAAAACAATCTTTAATGTGTGGATTTGTTGATAGAAGTATTTTTTCAATAGGCCAAAAGAAAAACACAGAAAACTGAGAAAATGAAAGATGCGTGTGAATGATTATACTGGCTGTTTGCAAGTATGAGCACTGTTTTTCAGTGCAATGAATGAAGTCATCCATAATTGCTAAATCATTTACATGTTTTGATATAGACAACAACACTAGTCAACATAACTGCAATATCAAAACAGTTACTATGCATTTCAATGTGTTTGTTAGTATTTCTTATGAAACAAGGCCCTACATTTACCACGAGAGGGTGCTACAACTCTTCAAACACCACCAGAGAGTTTACGTAACCAGGTGTTCCAGCGGAGTGGAACATGAAAGCATCTGCCTAATAGCAGATTATTAACAGCACATCTAACTCATAACAATGCGGATCAATGGAGATTTAAATCTGCGCAGGGCATTACGGGACGCGGTGAAGGGTAATGGGCTTGGAGGTTGGTTGAGTGCTGTATATGTACAAGGACATATTAGTTCAGCTGAAAAAGTAATAATTTCATTGGTCATCCTTTTGGACAAGTGAATATGTGTTGGATTATGACACACACTGTAGCACATGGGTTGGATTTTAGCGAAATGATTACATAATTTATAATTACAGTGGAGCCACATAAAGAAGAGATTGATTGAAGAGAGTGGGAACACCAGTCATTTAGCCACAACAACAGTGTGTGTGTTCTGCATATCAAACAGAGAACCCTGGGTCGCTATTGACAACTGAAGTCTCCATGAACAGGACAGGCTTACATTGTCAAAATAAAAAAGTGTAACGTGTTTACTGAATTATTGCATTGTTTCAAAAAGTTTGAGATATTTCACTCTTTGGTAAAATTTGTAGGAAAGAATATTAATGCCACAGTAATATTGCATCATATTATGAAAGAATTCTATTTGTCTATTAAAACCAGGTTCTGAACATTCTGTAATTTCACTCAAAAGCCAAATATCCTTAACTCATTAGCAGTGTATTTGATCGACAGAAGTATTTGGTTGCCTTTTATCTCTGGTGGAGGGTACACATAACACTTACTATGATATTTGGAACAATACTTTTAATACAACCCAAATGCACACAAAGAAATTTTGGTTCGATGTGTTTAGTGTTGAAGATCATCTTTTGTGATGTGAAATATAGAGTTTGAAATCCAGGCCTTCTCCCTTAACGCCAGTACCTGACCTGATAAATGCTCTACAAAGTGAATGGGCTCAACTCCTATTAAAAACAGAAGAGAAGAAGCTGTAATGCTGCAAAAGAGAAACCATCGTCAATCCCTACTGGTCTAACTGTTTCATGCCCAAATATTTCTGTCCCATATACAGTTGTGTTCATTTGTCTGCAGTGGCATCTCTGGAGTGCATAATATTTTTGTTCATGAGTTACATATCAGCCACCACAGCAACCTTGACACACTTTTAACATTAATTACATAGCTAATTGTTAAATAATCATGATAATGCACACACTTCATGTTCACAAGAATTACAAATGTAGTTATAGCAGGTTACTTTCTGATAAGTTGCCAATTTACGTAACATCGAGCACTAGAAAAAAAATACCCCTGATTTATACACTGCTCAAAATGTCTGTCAAACTTCCTATAGGTTACCAGGGGCCCAACTTTCTGTTAACATGGCTAAATTTGATTCTAAAAACCCATGGACAGCCTGTACAAACAGATTTTACAGTGCACTTTTCCCACTCAGCACTTGCAGTACTCGTGTCTCTAAAATAATACGTAATGTGTTATTTACCCCCTGCAGACATGAGTTTCCTCGACTAACAGTGGAAACTCCAGCTCTCTGTGGGACTGACTCACTTCCACAACACTGTAAGCGTCACCTGTCTCTTGGGCCAACTGCTCCGTTGTTAATCTGAGCGGCGGCCATTGTTGTAACAGGCTATAAGCAGCACTCATCCTCTCCTCTGCGTCTTGCATAACGAGATAGGTGGGTGTTTTCCCTGCAAGCTAAAGGATTACAGGTCTGAATGTACAAAAACACACGAGGAGAACACTAAATGGTTGGAGACTGAGGCCAGAAGTAACCAGATTAAATGAATTGAGGTGAATAGACTTGCTGCCGGACACTTTATTAGGTAAATCCCATACCTAAGAGTGGCCTGCTGCTGGAAACCAACCTTAACTTATTCAGGAATAGTAACTAACTGTTGACTTTCTATCATCTCATACAGGTCTGATTTATTCTGCTCTGACTACAGATTTTCAAAAAGCCAATGATTATATATGTTCTCCTTTTCAGGCCATTCTCTGTAAATCAAACAGATAGTTATGTGTGGACATCCTGCCAAAGAGACTGTGGGTGTCATCCACAGGCCAGCCTATACATGCTCTTTCAGAGTGGAGTCTGCATGTTCTCCTCATGTTAATGTGGATTCTCTCACTGTTTATATGAAAGATATACATGTACTTGTCTTTGAGTCAGACTATTGACTAACTAGCATTGTCTACACTGTATCCCGCAATGAAAGAGTCAAGTCATCTGATCATCTGGTGATGCATTAGAAAATACATTGATGAAAATTGCTATTTTATTTTTGAGTGCATTTCCATATCTTTTCTCATCTCCAGAACATTTGCTTTTCAACAAAGCAGTATTGCTTTGTGTAAAGAAGATACTGCAGTCTGTGTGAGTCATTTTCTGGCAGCTGCTGGGTTGGTAATGAATTCTCAGCAAAAATTAGAGCCTTGCACACCTACATGGCTTGGAAATAGAGCTGTGAATAAAGACGACAAAGAGAAATGTCAAATAGGATTTTGATAGAAATGCAATGAATTAAGATAAAAGCTCAAATGGAGCCAAAATGGGGGTTTAAAATAGATCTTTTATGAGAAACACCTACATGTCTAGACCTTATTACAATGGCCATTGAAAAGATTGGTTCAAAGGTGTGCAAAAACACTTTCTTTTTATAGCTTTTTTTGTAGAGCTATGCCCTTATATAAGCGTTACCAAGTACAACAATAGTGAATGTGCAAAGTTAAGAAAGTTAAGATTACTCTTTATGAGATCAAGTGGAAGTAGCAAGAGCATATTAAAGCATTGAAACTACCACTGCAATGCAACAAAATATTGAATTTTAATGAAATAACATTTGTCTCAGATGTACCAAAGGCTAATGCTTTGAAATGTTAACTTGGGATAAAAGCCTTAGACGGGAAGCCCTGTAAAAAGGTGCACCACATATTTGGTTGGTTATGTAAAACTAAATGGATGAATAATTATGCAGCTTTATTTAGTGGGTGTAAAATGATTCACGGAGCAATAAGGAATAGACAACAAAAGACAGTGTAGGAGTGCAGTGAATGGAGGAATTAGGATATTGTATGAAAAAAGTTTGTTGAATTTATGGACAAAGATTGTAGAATTCCAATTTCTATGGTGGCCCTATACATACTGTGATCTGTGAAGCAAACTTGAAAAATCTTTATTATGTATACAGTGGCAAGACTGATAAGAACATTGAGCATTTGTAGATAGACACAGGTCAGGGAAGTTGAAGCATTTCCATTGTATGTCTATTATGCTATTATGTCTATTTTGTCAAAGCAAACATTAAGTCCCAAATTGTCTTTCTACAAAATTTAAAATTTAAAGTAAATGGATAATGGGTTAAACTTTACATTATGGGACAGTAATAATATGGTAATAGCATTGTATTAGTGTGGTAACAAATAGTTAATAACCTGGAAATTGTGTGTAATTACAATGTAGTTTCTATGATATTACCCATGTATTCCTTTTATAATAATGTTGTGGAAACATGGCCCTACCAAAGAAGCAGAATATACAAATGAAGTAGTGTACTGAGTGTTCGCCCTGTAACCAGAGGGTTTCTGGTTCGAATCCCTGCCCAAGTGCTTTCTGTTATTGTTTTGAATATGACAAGAAACATGTTACTTTGTATATCCTGGTTCTTGGGGAGGTTCATGTTTCTACAAAATAGAGTAGGAAC
>JAVQKG010296371.1:0-11926 GCA_036025885.1 Hypseleotris bucephala
ATTTTATAATTTCAGTTCAACCAAATTATGTCACTTTTATATGAGTTTGAAAATTTACAGTTGTACATAAATTGCACTGTATGTCCATTGCTCAAATGAATCATATATCAAAACAAATACAAAAGATAGTAAAGAAAATGTTATGGAGTAAATGGACCTAACAAATGTACACACGCACCTCTACCACTCTCTTCTTCTTAGAGATGTTGTTCTTTTGCAGTTTGTCGGGCTGTGGGGTGGCTCGACTCACGGGAGGCCTAGAAAACATTTATTTCTTAATTAAACATGACCAAAACGCCCCTTGATTAGATTTTACAATAAGGTTTAGTATTGACAGACAGACAGACAGGTGGAGGAACCGATGACACCACAATCATCGTATGAACAACTGCAGCTCTGTAATGGGATTAATACCAGCATGAGAAACACATCTGAATGCAAACTTGGAGTGAGATTGGAGAGATAGTTTTAATCCATGAGGAAAATGCACAGAAACAGAGCTACCAGCTAGTTGTTAAAACATTTTTGCAGGGTCTGTAAAGTTCTAGGAATAGATTTAGGTGAATTCTTGAATGCGGCCAATGCGAACAATGCTGGCACACACACATACATGGACAGAGAGACAGTGGAGTTACCTGGATCCCCTGGACAGCAGAGGGACAGAACCAAGTACAGAGCTTTAGAAACACACACACACACACCACTCCTAACAAAGCAGAATCTGTTATCTATTTTTATAAGGGCATAAATGTAAAGTTGGGTGATAGAGGGAAATCTTAAGAACTTTCCAACAACATTCAAAGAAATGTTAGCATGTAATTCTTATTCTAATGTTATTCTCTGAGAGAAATGTATGTGTAATCAGCACATTTCTAAGTGTTTGCAAGATTTACGAAGACCTTGCAAAGTAATTGTTGATTTTGGGAAACCTCCTCTAGATATGTTTGAAACTTATTTTGGGTGTTTCGATATCTTCCACCTGTCAGCAACACATGTCAAACTCACACACACAGTAAAATAACACACACAGAAACACACAATGAGCTGTAAAAACATATCAGCAGCTGTGGCTAATGCCACATGCTAACAAAATGCTCCCATGCTAGTATTTCAATCTGATCAAGCTAACATGCTAGTGTCTGTACTCTGTGAAGGCTAACATGCACAAGTGATAAACAAAACCGATTTCTTCATCCATTTTTTTCCCAGGGAAAAGCATCTATAGTTTCTGCATATTAAGGCATTTATGAGATTTTTATTTTTATACAAAAATAATTTTTACTCTGCACGTACAGTAGTATAAATGGTCTATTTTATATATTTTCCCATATCTACAATAACAGTTCTACACAGTCCTGTTATACTTACTTGACAATGCCCTGCCTCCAGGGGAATGCAAGTTAAAACACAACACAAATATTAAGTTTCCACAGGCAAAAGAAACACTCGACAAGTAAGGGTACCACAAAGAGACAAATCATGTTTCAAAATAATGTCTTGACTATACATTCATGATTTGACCAACTTCAAAATGACGCATTTCAGCCTGTTTTCTTATGTGTACTTGTTAAGAATGAACCGATTTTTTGAAAGTACTTTAACTCTTCTGATACCATTTCTTATTGAGTGTTCAAAGCCAAAAGCTTTAATACCTAAAATAAACATGCAACAACTTAAGATTATGAGTAAAACATTCTGTCTGGTTTCAGGTTATATATAACTTTTATAACCTCTAAACATTACATTAATAATCACAGTCGATGTCCTTCTTTGGCTTTAACAACAATAAAATATCACCAGACATAATTCAAAACATGTAGCATGCTCTAACATGCATGAGCCCCATTCAGCACTAAGCAATGCCGCACACATATTGTATTATACACACACACACAAATACACACTCATTTCACACACACAAACACACACACACCCGAAGGCAACACTTCTAAACATAAAAAGCCTCTGTCCAAAAGTCCACAGTGTAACATAACTAACCAAGCTCCACAAGACACATGTACACAGTCAACACACAAGCGACATGTATTACTATGAAGACTTCACACTATTAAGTCTACTTAACATCATAGTTATCACAATGTAATCTTAATTTAAATCACTATATTTGACGATACAGTGTAAGGCACCATCGGTCTCCTAATGTCTTAACCCAGGGATCATCAACTATGCTTTTTTATGGCGACAGCTCACATTATCTGTACCATTACCTGTGATTCGGTGTACACAAGTGCACCAATCCGCTGTCTGTGCATAACCCAGGTGAACTATTGGCACAAAACTGGATCTTGCTGTCTAAAACTTAAAACAACCTAATGGTGGGGGAGTGCAAGAAATAGGACCTTTCGCTCATATTCTGTGCTGAAAAGAAAGTCTGTATTCTGCTGTTTTGGGCATTGGTGTGTGTTAAACTCTTATTGTCCACTGTTCTCTGTGCACTCCTTTTCCTGACTTGCTTGTATAACTACATCACCAGCGCTAAAGGTAGAGAATCATATCAATTATTTTATCAAAATCATGTTGTGAGCAAAAAGTGTCGAAGGGGGGCCGTGGTTTAGCTCAGTCGGTAGAGCGTGCGGCCCACATACAAGAATGACACAAGAATCTGGCTCACAACACCGAATGTCACTCCCCACTCTTCTCTCTGATTTCCTGTCAATCTACTGTCCTGTCTAATAAAGCCGAAAATTGCCAAAAAATATATCTTTAAAAAGTGTCCAAGGGTCTGATTTGTTGATTGAACACTAGTTGACGTTCCTTTAGGCCCTCTGTCACACATGTTATTGTACATACCTCTCGTCCGCTGACAGTTCCTTCTGTTGATGGTGTGGTTTAGTTCCTCTCATCTCTCGAATGCTCCCGGCGTACACCTTCGTGGTATAGTCTACGGTCCTCTCCCGGGCCACGTCACTGTCATATCCTGACACAACAAACATAGCATCTTTACTGTCACACTGAGCTATATTAGATCTCCTATACAGGCTAGGGTGTAGTGCACTAGGTTTGTGAATGTGAATCAACCATTCGCCATTACCAGGGATGATTGATTAGAAAATTTTTAGACCAATAACAATCTTTCAATTACCCTTTTGGACAATACCGATTTCTTAACTAATATTTGTAAACGTGTTTTGGTAGGGTATGTGTTTAGATAAAGGAAAGAAAATAATAATTCAAATAAGTTAATTAAAATGTATTTATTAAGCCTTAAATAGGATGAAAAGATTTATGAAATTCTCTGCAAAGTTCAAAACCTAAATATTACAAGTTATCCATTTTGCACAAGAGGTTAATATCAGAAATCTTTATTGGCCGGTACTGAAATCACTCAGCCAATATCAATGTTTATCTCAATTTTGTATTTTTAGTTCTACTAGAACAAAATTATTTTGAAGAACCAATAACTTTGCTCAAGTGCACATTTTGAATACTTATTCCATATAAAATACCCATGACTAACCTCCATCCTCTTCAGTGTCATCGTCCGACTCCTCACTGTCCACTGGGGGCCTGTTATCTCGAATCAGAGGCACCTCCCCCTCACCGCTGACTCCGCCCCCTCTCTCCCGGGCCCATATCATCAGTGCAGTGTCGGCCCCACCCACCGTCAGCAGAGTGCAGTCGTCTTGGGCCCAGCGGACATTGGTCACCTGAGCACTGTGGCCCACGTATCTCTTAAAACGAGCAAACTGGCCCTGGGGAAAAAAATTTAAATAGAGGGCTAAGAATTTAAATGGCATTTAAATATCCCTTGAATCAATGTGAGAGTGAATGATTGTCTGTTTGTGTTTTTCTCTGTGATAGCCCTGCAACTAACTGGGCACTGTCCAAGACTGTAGCCCTTAGTTGCAGGGCTGATGCAGAAAAAAACATTGACAGACAACAATTCACTCTCACATTCAAAAATTCGTAATATAATAATTCATAATAATTCATAAAAATTCCATCTGTGTCTGATCATAATGTAGTGGACTATTTTCTCTATTAAAGAAAGCTGAATTTATTTACATGATATTTACAAGCAACATTCAAGCATTATGCATTAGGTACAGTGTGTAAGTTGCATACTCTGACAGGGTAGCTGAATAGTTTGAGGAACCCGAAGTCGTCCCCTGTTGCCAGTAGGGTCTTGTCTCTGGTGAGGGAGGCCGCATTGATGTCGGTGATGTCGCTGTGAGTCGGCCATATTCCCTCACAACTCAAGCCCAGAACACAGGACCAGCTCGACCACTCAATACGCTCCAGCTACACACAGAGAAGAATATATTAAAGTTATCATATATTATCAACAGGGCTTCACACTAGGGATGCACCAATACTGATACTGGATCGAATATTGATGCTGATCCAGGCCCAAAAGCTGGATTGGTACATGAATCCGATACAGGATCCGATATTATTTATTATAATTTATCCTAATTATGAGCCCATAAATAATTACATTATATTACATTTTCACTCTTATAATACAAAGGTAAGACATTTTGAGGGTCATCTGGTCTTATATCAGGTCTTTTATCAATGTTTAGGTTTATTATTTTGGGTAATACAAAGTTAGCATTAGTATTGGTTAATTTTGGATATCAGCCGATCCACAAATCCCAGATATCGGGATCGGTATTGAGACTGAAAAAACTGAATCGGTGCAACTCTACTTTACACAAACTTTTTTGCTCATTGTGGCAAGTATTATTTACAAGTACTAATAACTAAATAATTATCTTTGCCAAAACACAAGGGAAAAAAATCTAATAGTGTAGCTTTAACACAGAATCTAAAAAATGAGGATGGTGAATAGCAACATATCAAAGTCAGACATTACTGCTAAAAAGTTTTAAAAATGTAAATTCAAGACCACATCTGGTGTTTTGTAAAATATTTACTGACCTCAACGTTTCGGATGGTCTGCCTCTTCCCTCTCGGTGCTTCAAAGAAAAGCTGTTCTTTGGCTCCAGTGTTTACTTGGAGCAGTTTGCCTAAAACACAATGGACTGTCAATACTGGGGCTTGCCCTATTGCCAGTACTGCCGCACCACTGACCAATTTGACCATTATAGTAAAGTATTATAGCTATTGCAAAAACCTAAAAAGTTACAATGTGAATCAAAGTTGAAGAAAGTTCAAATCAGTCATCTGGACTTGGGTTAAGAGTTGAACCTTCACAGAAAAGTTACATAATAGTATTTGAAGCTATAGTGCAGAGTTATACCTCGGACGTCCCAGTCGATGTGTGTGATGTAACTGGAAGCACCTTTGCACGTCCCCACTCGTTTACTGCTCAGGACGTTATAGATGTCCACAAAACTGTCATGGGACGCAACTGCCAAGTACTTCCCCGAGTCTAAAAGAACACTTAGTTAGCACAAAACATAAAAATAATTGTAATTGTCCCGTAAATGTAGCTGTACCTGGGGTGAAGCGTATGTCTGAAATGGCGTCTCTTCGATGATGAAAGCTCAGTAGATCCTCCAGAGTGTCTGCGTTCACCACCAGGACCCCTCCGTCATTCAGACCCACCGCCAAGGCCTTCCCGTCGGGAGAGAAGGAACAGCACCGGCCCCCTGTATACATAACATTAGTCATGATTTATATTAACTCATAATGGTTACTTCTAGTGGAATACACGTGCTTTATTTGATGTACACCAAAATAGTTTGTTATTTAATTACAAAACTCCAGCCATCAAATTTTATTATTTTAGTTAGATTGTCTGCACTATAGTGTTTAGACATGTTTTTTTTACACCCAAAACACCAAAATCTCTACCACCTTAGACAAAAATGTTCAAAGATTTTTTAGGAAAGTCCATCTTAGAGCATTAGGTTCCCCGGGCCTGAATCAGTAATTCATTTCGTATTTCTCTGGGTTCCCACTATTTTGTATATTCTTCAAAAAAGTAGTTTGTGCTTATGGCAAGACTTGTGGCCTAATCCAGGGAGAGGGATGCTGCATCAGTGAACTGAAGACTTTTTCTGCCCAGAGATTTAAAACTTCAAAGCTGTTCAATAAAAGTTCTCTTCTATAGCTTGGAACTCATGGATAATGTCATTTCAAAATGTAGCTAACACTCCAGATTTCCATGTATTTCATTATTTTTCCATATATTATAGTTCCATTGCGGACAGCGACCATGCGGTGATGTGAGAGTGAATGATTGTTTGTGTATTTCTCTGTGTCAGCCCTGTAACTAACTGGGCATTGTCCAAGCCTGTACCCTGCCTAAGGCCCATAATTGCAGGACTGACGCAGACAGACAACCATTCACTCTCACATTCAAAAATTCTAGTTAATTTCAATTGGATTTAAATACAACTTAAATACAAATGGTTCTGGACTGTGTTTAAGACAATCAGATACAATAGGGAAGGAGACAGCCAAACCCACAGCCATCTTGTTGAGCAACCACAAACTAAGATTTAAACAAATACAGCTTGGAGCTCGTGGATAATATAATTTCAAAATGTAGTTAACACTCCAGACATCTATGTATTTCATTATTTTTTATATTTTTTTTCTGACCTCTCTTGAGTTTGCGGACAGCGACCATGCGGTGATTAGCTGAAGTCTCCCACAGTCTCAGAGTCTTGTCGTTGCTGACCGTGGCACAGATCGGCAGCAGAGGGTGAGAGGCCAGCCCCCACACCTCCCCCTCCATGTGACCCTGGTACACATATACACAGACACATTTAGATAACTCTGGAAACATCACATTATACAGGGGCGTGGCGTCAGGCAGTGTAGACAGTGTAACTAAAATGGCCCCAGAGGGTGTTTGTAAATAAACCAGGACTAACCTCAACTATACTGGGATTAAAACAAAATTAAACCAGAACCTATAGGAATTAAGAATTGCTACTTATGCTACTTTTTACAAAACCTTTTTTATTTATTTATTTAAAATCAGTGCTACTGACGGGATTATTACTATTTATTATTAATAAACTTAACATATAATAACCCACATAATATATAATGTACAGAATGATCATATCATTTTTACTTAATTTTACTAATGCACTGGTCCATTATACACTCTCTCTTTTAATATAAAATAAAAGGACAGTTGCTACATAAAGGCAGATTATATGCATTAGCGCTGTATTTTTATAGCTTCACTTGTATACATAAAAGCCGTGTAAAGTCAGACTAAATCATGTTGGTTATTCTGGAGAGTCCCGGCACAAATCGATTGGAGCAGACGGCCCTCACCATGGCAACAGGTCTCAGGCCAGACCTCCAGACACACTCCATTAAAGGCAATGCTTCTTCACCGTGACCGCGTTTGACATTTCATATCGAAAAATCAGAGAGAAATCTATTGTCATTTGTACCTGAACCAGCAGAGTCATGGGGCCAGTCTTGTCAATCTCCAGAACTTCTCCGTTTTTAGTCCCCACCAAAATGTGACCATGGCCCAAAGTAATGGCCCGGATGGAAGGGTTATCCTCCAGAAGTAATCCTGGAATCACAAAAAAACTTTAGCGGCTAATGTATGCAAGGTGAGTAGATGCCTTCATTTGAGTAGTGGTGCAGATAGGGTAGTTTTCCACCTGAGGGCAGTATTACATAGACAACATTTGATTCCAGTAAAAAGACTACACCCAAACTTTAAGTGGAATAGACTCCCTGAAGATGTTAGGCTGGCCATGTTGAAAATTCTTTGTGCATATGACCACAAAATGTGTTTTTTCTGCACTGTTTTCTTTCTTTGTTTTTTTTTTATTTATTCTTCATCTCATTTTTATTGATTGCTTGTGTTTTAATAAAACTTTTAAACTTTAACACATTTCCGTGTGTATGAATTGTGATTTACAAATAAACTTGCCTTGGTGTACCAACTGTGAAAATACATTATTTGTCACATTAAACGCCTAAGTCAACAGAGAAAAAAGGCAGAAGGTAGTGCTTGAGGTAGCAGAGCTCAATATATAGAAGTTATCTTTGTTGATGGTGAGACTGAAAAAAATCAAATCTTGCATACTAAAGTTTAATATAATAGTCAATTTTCCAGTATTTAGAAGTACATATTGTATAACACAATAAATACATTCTCTCAAAAACTGATAATTCATTTATTGCAGATTTGAATCACGTAATAGGGCCATGTTTACCTTTAGATCCAGGAGACAGCGCTGCTCTCTTGATGGCGTAGGTTTTGAGACAGCGATCAAACATGTCGTCCCATAGTTCCACCACACCATCCTTCCCTCCTGTCACAAATCCCTAAAAAAATAAAAAAATACCATAAAGTCAGAAGTTATATGACAAATATTATCACTGTCATTGTTGATCATTGTGTAAGTTTTCAAAGGTGCCTCCTGCTCCTCCTCAGGGCTGTCACTGTCTTGTCATCCATCTCATGACAGGATTTTTGACAGACTACAGATCTCTGTCTTGTGAGAATGTGTTTCAGCGTTTACATCGGTATCTTGATGGAAATAAAAGTTGAAATCTCCAAATATTGTGTTGTCTGCAGTATACAAAATTACAGAAAAGTTAAGGCCACCAAGATCCGTAGATTAATTGCTTATAGCAGTAGTTCTTAACACCAAGTACTACCTCAAAAAATATCTGGCTTTATAAGTATCGTCTTTAAATAACAAAAATGGACATAAATCAGGTAACAAAAAATTATCAATAATTGTAAAAAAAGTCTAAACATGGACTAACTGCAGGGTTAACCGGGTTAAAACCAGGACTACCACTAGAATAGGCCTTCCATTCAATTCTACTAGAGCTGCAACTAACGATTATTTTGCTAATTGATTAATCTGTTGACTACATTCTGGATTAATGAATTAAAAATCGGAAAGCAAACGGAGCGAAAACAGATTTTTTTTTTTTTTTTTTTACAAAATCTTAACCAGGTGAAGCTAAAACTATGCCACCCCGACGACTTCTGGAAAAAGCAGATATTTACAGACAAAGAAAGTTTTTCATATTAAATGCAAAAGTTACAAAATGTAGTTAAACATTGTATAAGTATTAATGTAATGTAATGTAAATTTTTAGTTTTTTGTCTCTGAATTAGTTTGAAATATTGACAAGTCCAAAGTATGTCTAGTTCCCCTCTCTTACCTTGTCGAGTGAGAACATTGCGAACACAGGTCCATCATGAGCCTTGACAGTCTTCATCAACAGTGGTTCCTTCCAGATGTAGACGTCTCCAGTGGCAGCTCCAGAGAACACCAGAGCTTCACTGCGACCGTAACAAACCGACATCATGGTCTCGGGACGTCCCACGCTCCTGAACGCACCACGCCTGAATGTCAGACCACCTCCTGAAAACAGAGACAGAAAAAAGGAGAAAAAGAAACTTGGTCATTATTTGTTCAAATCTCCACTGAATATTATTGTTTTAAGTGTGTTGAAAATATGTTTTTTCTTGAATTAATTTCTGTATTTTTTAAATATTACATCTGACTGGAGTCTATGTCAGCAACTTTTAACTATAATGTATTGTCCCCAAAATTAAATCAGCATTTGACCGATCCCTTCTATGCTAGTTAGAAACACAACAATTTTTAGATTTGCCAAATTCATCATGTCTTTGGGTGGTGGCAGCCTCTTTACTGAGAGGCTACACTCTGCCACTATGCACCCCTCCATTGTCATATAGATATAGATGTCTAATTAAAATGTTGAGGTTACATTGACCTTGTAGTTGTAAAACTCCATAGACTGACCTGCATGCTGCCAAAATTTGATGTGCTTGATTCCCACAGTGACCAGTTTGTCCATCAGCAGAGGGTTACACTTCACCACAAAGATCTTATCCTTATGGCCCCTGTGAGGAGAAAAAGCAAATATCATGAGGCATATTGGGAAAGCTTACCAAATGTTGAGAGAGGGGGGAAAAGTGTATGTGTACAAGAAAATTCATATTATCTTAATTGGATATAAATACAGTGTCCATATAATTGTTAGATATGTGGTTTTAGATTATGTACCTGGCAGTGGCAAGTTTTTCTCCTCTCTTCCAGTCCCAGATGACAACAGAGTGTCCATCATCCACTCCCACAGACACCAGAGTCTTCCCTTCAGCTGAGGAGCAGAAAACTCTCATTTAAACATTTTGAAACATGTCGGTACTAGAACTCTGTGTCCTAAATGTCTTAAATATCTTGTACCTGAGAAGTCCAGAGCACACACCCCTCTCTGATGGTAGCCCCTCAGCAGAGACAGACACTTTAGAGTCTGAATGTCCCACACGTGGATAGCCGGGTCTCTCCCCACCTACAATATACAATACAGTCCAATCAATATTTGTGGTTTTACAGTCCTGTCATTCATTACTTCTGCCAGGAGGTAATGTTTTCAGTAGTGTTTGTGTGTGTGTGTGCATCTTTTAACAAAACCACTGCACAGATTTGAATGACATTTTCAGGGAAAGTTAGGAATGACAAAAGGAAGAAGTGATTAGATTTTGGAAGTGATCAGTGGAAATTAACTGCCTTGGCGGAGGTCTGCGCTCTCCAAGTGTTTCTAGTATTTGTTTATTTTAGAGGATTGGTAACAAATAAATCACAAAAAATAAATAAATAAAAGACACATAACCCACATTGCCTATGTATGAATGTGGTTGTGTGATTTGCGTTTGGTGTTGGTTGGAGAGGCTGTTGGTGCACAATGGCAGCCATGTCCCTGTCAGTGTGCTAATACCTGTCCCGTAGCTGCGAAGTCCTTGAGCGGGTGTATACTGAGACTGAGTATATCGTCGTCATGTCCCAGATAGAACCTCTGTGTGTGCAGCTGACGGTTGTAGACCACGCCCACCGCCGCCACGTGGTACAACACCTCGCCACTCTGAGTGTAGAACAGGTTGTTTCGGCAGTCGTAACCACGGTAACTGAAAAGAGATATAAAATAAGTGCTCTACTTAGAAATTGTGCAGTAATTTTTCACACCAAAAAATATTCTCAATTTACTTAAGTAGATCAGTCCAACTATGATGTGCATTCAACTCACATGGACTATTTCACATTTCAAGACCTGTTTTTTTTCCATTACCTTATTGCAAAAAAAAAACCTTCTATCAGCTTTAATCCACACATTCTAAATTGTAATTGAGATTTCTTAAATGGTATAAATGTGTCTATGAGAATTGAATGCACATATTTGTAGTTGAACTGATTCACTTAAGAAAACTGAGACAATGGAAGAATTCTGTTTCAATGTTACACTTTTTTCGAAATGTATGATTAAGTGTAAAGTGTATAGTATGAATTACCCGTGAACAAACTGCAGGTGCAGGCCGTGGTCTGGTCCTCTCTGTCTCTTCAGAGCACCGACCTGCTGCTTCTTCTCTCTGCTCTGCTGCTTGAGCTGGGGGAGGTCCTCCTTATACACCTACACACAGAACCACTCTTTTCAACAAACCACAAAACCAAAATCTTTGTATCATATAGCAGGGGTGGACAATATGGTGATAAAATCGAATTGTGATATGAAGTTATGAAGATCGAGCTAATCTAGGAAGATCGTTGAATCGTGATACATTGCATTAATTTATGCTCTGCTCTGTCATTTTTCTTTAACAATTCCAGTGTTCATAATAATAAAAAAGGATAACTACTAGTATTAAGTATCACGGTAATTGGTGGATTGGATGTACAGTGAATTGATAGTAAAATGGTTTTATCAATCAATCAATCAATGTTTATTTTTATAGCACCTTACTACAACCAGAGTTGCCCAAAGTGCTGTACAGTTTAGGGCACAGAAACAATAAATACAAAAGTACATAGGAAAAGAAAAACACAGTAAAGAATGCATTTAAGTGCAAAAGGCCAATCTAAATAAGTATGTTTTAAGATCAGCTTTGAACAGTGGCAGGTCAGTGGTGGTACGTAGCTCAGTGGGTAGGGAATTCCACAGTTTAGGACCTGCCACTGCAAAAGACCGATTA
>JAVQKG010296498.1:0-22811 GCA_036025885.1 Hypseleotris bucephala
TGGACTTAAACATTGTGAGAGTAGAGGCCAGTCTAACATCTTCAGGGAGACTATTCCAGACTTTAGCTCCATAAAACTGAAACGCTGCTTCACCGTGTTTAGTCCTGACTTTGGGCACTAGCAGAAGGTCTGTGCCTGATGTTCTCCGGGTCTGAGATGGTTCATGGGACCAACATGTCAGAGAGGTACTTTGGTGCTAAACCATGGAGAGACAAGCAGAGCTGTTTAAAAGTCTATTCTCTGAGTGACAGGAAGCCAGTGCAGTTCTGGATGTACTGCAGCTCGTTTGGTGAGTCCAGTGAGCAGATCGTTACAGTAGTCTAACTGCTGAAGATAAAGACATGGATAAGCTTCTCTAAGTCTGGTTTAGACCGTATACCTTTGATTCTGGAAATGTTTTTGAGATGGATGCAGCTGATACTATAGATTTAATGTGACTGTTAAAATCCAAGTCCATGATTACCCCTATATTTCTGAGCTGATTGGTTTTAAAGGAAAAGACACAAAAAAGAAATCACAAGTTTGTATCTATGTATGTAGCTATGTACAGTATATTTTAGATAAATTGCAGAAGGTTATGTAAACTGTATACTTTGTAGCAGCTATCAAATTTAATGGAGAATTACTGTAGAATGTTAGTGTAGCTGCTAGTATTATTTTCTATTGTGTGAATAGATCAAGGCTGAGGTTCGTACGCAATCACAACGCAGCACTGAAAAAAGTGAAATATTTACTCTATAACAAACTGTGCAATATTATTTCACAAGCAAAATCTTTCACTGTCTCAATTTAAGTAGATCAATCAATCTAGAAATCATTCAGGTAATCTTACAAATTTAAATATACAAATGTTGGATATGGCACTGTATTAAATATTGAATACATATCAGTTTTATTTATGGTCTTAAAATACATTTGATTGACATTTGATTCATATGCCCCCTTCAGAAAATGCTTTTCATTTACAGTATGTAATCAACAGAAGAACTTAAAGGTTGTGGTTAGTGGAAAGCACAAAAGCCATAATTTTAATTTCAAAATTTCCTGAAAACCCTCCTCAAAAAGAAAAAAGTACCAACACAAAGATTTCCTCCAACTTTGAACAACATTGAAAATACAGTAGCTGTTTCCTATATCCTTGGGTTGCACATCAAAATGTAAAAAACAGGTTTCATCTCTTTCCCTGAGATACCATACTTTTATGCCAGTCCAAATTGCTCCATGAAACAAAAAAACATCCAGAAGCCTTTTTACAGAAACACCATCCTACACAATGCATTGCCAGTGATTCAGTAAATGAAAGAAAGTACAGAGAGAATCTTGTGACTATAAACTTGAAACACAGGTAAGCTATAAGCACAGTGTTTGATACATTGTATTTGTCAGAAGTGTGTTATGACTGTAAGAATAAAAAAACACACACACACAAAAACAAATGAATGAATGAAATGAACACAATACTCAAAACTTGTCCATTTACTTTAGTGGCACATACATGTCTCACCAAAGTGCACCCGGCACTTAAATCAGAAGCTTTAGGTCCGATGTTTTACAACAACAAAGAATATAAAATTAACAATTAGTTAATTTACTGATCTTGGGTAGCCAAACATTTCAAGGGAGTTGTAGTGCTAACTCAATTTTCTGAATTCCTGAATCTTATTTATCACTGACAAATATCAACAGGTTATGTTTCCTATCTCAAATCAGCATTATTTACACATACATATGTAATGCATATTTAATTTGAGGTAAAAATTATTATTATTATTTTTGCCTGAGGCAATTTCCAATTTAGAACTATGGTCTTACCTTTATATTACTCGTTGATTTGTTCAAAGTCCAGAGTAGAGATTTTTCTTAGCTTGGATATGTCATCTTCTATTTTGAGAATAAGGCTGACTGAGAAGGAAAAATAAACAAGAGCGAAGAAGAATGAAGATAGTGCAAGAATTTATGGACTCTCGAGGGCCCTCTGCCATGAGCCTGAGTATTGGTTGCCTGACTAAGTGTCTTTTTACCATGGTTTATGATTAATCTGCGAGACTGAACACGTTACACACCTACGTTTCATACATTATCCCGATTATGGAAAGTCAAGGCATATAATCAGAGTGTTTGAAAGCATTTTACTGGCGATATATGAGACAGTGAGGGATTATACAATCCACCATCTTATATATATTTCTGAAATTTGTTGTGATTAAGGTACTATTCCTAGAGTGTGTGAAATTGTTTAATTGAATAAATCATAGACCTAAACTGTACAGAAAAAAACGAGAAGGAAAATTTAAATAAACATTTATATCAAATAACAAGTTCTTTGTCTAATGTAACATTTAAAATACAGCAGGCTAACTGTTTAAGGGTCACATCCTCGATTTATGGGTAAATTGATAATATAAAATTTCCAGAATTACAAGTTCATTAGGATTCACATAGAAAACATGACATTATTACTTATTAGGGTATAAGGGTCACAAATCTGCTAAAAATTAGCATTTTGTGTTCAGTGTCACAATTTGTAGACTAGACACCCTTGATATTATTTTAATAAATACATTTGCCTTTTCGTAGTTTTTTTTCTCCATTTCTGCATTTGCTCCACTGAGTAGCCTTGGGCTTCGTACCAGAAACCAGTGGACCTTAGCACATGCAATGTGAATTAGGGGCCAAACCGAACAACGATTAAGTGCGTGGCGGAGCGCATGCAGCGGAAATCCGGGACGACAGCACTGGCATTGGCTGATGAAGTAAAAGGAGCATGGCCAGCAGAAAGATGTGAGAAAGAGATGGCTACCAAAAATATGTTCTCATGATGTCTTGTTCCATTCTGAAATGTCAAATGCTGATTTATATAGTGTCCAAAATTCAATTAAAAAAGCTTAAAATTGGCATATACAGTATGAGCCCTTTACCAACAAATGCGCCTGCATTTTCAGACACTTAGAACTCTGTAATGACTTTTTAGTAAGTCAATGAAACTATGCTAAGTGCTAAATAGTTTATGAGTTGAGTATTGGGAGCCCGACTAGAAAAACATATAATATTCTTCTAATAAGTGTTAATGAAAAGCTATTGCTGGCAAATTGTTTCTCCAGCTCTTTTGTCACCGTAAGCTTTTATTCTGTCTAGTAAACTCCTCTATTTGTCGCTTAATTAATCTCCCTAACATTAATAGGCATAAACAAAAGCACAGCAGCGGTGAAAACATGTGAGCTGCCGGTGCCAGTTTCCAACACATTTTCTAACTGTTGCGTGGAAGAAAAGAGCATCTTCAGGGGCACATCATCTGATAAAGTAAAAATTCAGACGCAGCACTTTCCAAAAATAGTCGGAGTTATGTGCTGAGGAGAACAGATGGTTGATGGACACAGTTAATGTAATCACTGCTGATCAAGGCGCGGGTAATGTATGTTGCTGTATTATCTGATGTTAATATTTGAAGCTTCTATGACAGCCAAAAAAAGGCTTCTAAAAAACTCTTGACTTGTAGCTCAGTGTTGCACAGCGAGAGATAGACCACTTGAGGATAGGAACAAGACCATGAAAGTTTATTATGTGCAAATTTGTGTGAAGGTGATTCACAACAACTAACAACAGAAGGGCCTTCTGATCTCCTTTTCTTCACGATGCTGTCTTGAAGTTACTACATCTCCAGTGATCCAGCTGTGGCTCAGGTGGTAGAGCAAGGTGTAACTAAGGTTGATGGTTCAATCCTTGCTTTTGAAATTGTGTCCAATAGGGTAAGACACATCCACCAACATGCCTGAATATATTGATTCTTGTTTGATTGTTGTGTGGTCAACAATGGTTTGTCAGTCTGCCCCAGGGAAGCTGTGGCTACTGAGGCATCACCACTAGTGTGCGGGACAGAGTGCTATTAAACTGGCAATACTGTTCCACTATAAGAATTTATTTTTCAAATAAATTCAAGGTATAGTCTGGAGGTTTCCTCAAATATGAAATGGTTGAAGCATAAAAAAGACCAATCAAATCATCATCAAATCAGAGTTTGTGGGCTGCTCCACCAGTCAAACTGATTTGATGTTGCTGTAAAGGCTACACAAGGGACTAATGTAAAAATCATAATTCAATCAGAACAAAGGTTAGTACATTTTACACATGCATTGTCTTAATTTATAGGTTACAATATTTTTTCTAAATATATAAAAAGTTAAAAATAACAATTCAGCTGAAACCATAGACTCTTTAATGTAATATGGGTGTTTTCTTGTGATCACAGACCCCAGCAGTTGCAGTAAGTGTGTTTTCTCACAGCCCAACCCCAGCAAAATCACATAAACAAAGCACCACTTCTCCACTCTCTGCAAGGCTGAGGAGAAGAGAGCTGCAGATTTAGACGGCATCATGGAGGAATTCATATGGGAGACAACGTGAAAGCCAGACGAACTGGTGATAGGGGTGACAGTTTGGTTGTGGAAAACTCTCCATGTACAAAAGTCAACTGTGATTCTTGTTTTGTTTTTTTTGCAGGAGAAGTGCTCAGACTCTGCGGCGTCAAGCTTCATGGCTTTAATTTCTTTATAGTCAAAGAGTATAGCACGGTTTGCATTGCTCCAGGGAAAATAAGTGAAATCAGACACTTAGAAATTTTCAAAAAACAGTTGAAAAAGTGAAAGCAGGAAATAGCCTTGTCTCTTGTTACCACCTGAAGAAGGCTATTGCCCATTATAGTGAAATTTAATTTACGAAATAGGGTTTTAATGCTGCTGTTCAGCAACTGCTCGTTCCAAATATGCTTTCTGATGTGTGTTTCCTGAGGGCTGTTTAATTGGACTATTGAAGAAAGCTGTTAATGTCTGGCTTTATCTCAGGCAGCACTGGTGACATTTCATGAAGGCGGGTGATTTGAAGGCACTGTGGAAAAACAACAGGTTGTTTGGGGAATTCTGTGAAGGTAGTCTTTGGGAATAGTGCTGACACAGGGTGACTGTTTTTAGTCACACCTCTCTGACAAATGATAACAAACACAAACAAGTGTGGCACTGCTCAAGGCTAAATATGCACATACAGTATATATTTTAACTGTAGTACCAGGAATGTAGCTTCTCCTTAACAAAACAGGTTTCACAAATACAGGTTTATTTTCTACACAATAACAGAAATGGCCAAGCTATTTGTGGAGAGTTTATTAGAGACCATGTCTAAACCTAAAATGTAATTTGGAAAAACAAATTTGCTTTGACAATACAAAATCTTTTTGTGATCATTGAACAATACAATTTAATAAAGTGAGTGCAAATAATGTGAATTCACTTTGGATTAAAAAAAGGAAATAAATATAATTTGACAAATTTATTGTTTTTCTTCAAAAGTCCACTATCCTTACCAATTTTTTTTTTATATCCACAGTATAATGCATGTATAATTTACAAATTATTCTGACATTAAACAGTCCCATGTAAAAACTCATTTCAGCATCTTTTAGTGGTTTTCTGAGAGGTGTTGGTGAGAAGACTGCACATCAAATAGAGGGCATCACCACCTATAACAATACAGCAACACAATGACTCTCAAACCTAAAATATCCTATTTTAGGACATAATATAGGACAGGATATAGCCCTTCAAAGGAGTAGACAAACAGGTGACACCCACATGCACGCTCACTGCAGTGCACGGTGGACGAGACAGTGGCATTTACCTTCATCAGTTCTCATCATCTTGACATTAGTACATCAAAGAGCGTGTTTAATAATGCTAAGCTGTGGTCGCCATTTGACTAACGAATGATTCTGTCACCCTTGTCATCCTGTCCTGTCAGGAAAAAGGTCACTGGGAAAGTCATGGAGGGTGAGACCCATGTTTATACACAGACAACCTACATGATTATCCAGAACAAAGCTGACATGTTAAAAAAGCACTGCCAAACAAAGGGCATTTTTAAACTTTGTGATGACAGTGGCGATATGACAGTGTGACAGTGTTTCCTGCTGGTTGTAACAGGATATTTTTGTGTGAGTCATGATCTATAAGCGAATCCTTGACGTACCGAGGTTCAGGAAGTGTGACTTTGATCACAGTATACATATTCATTTTTTGCCTCTAGGGATGGATAGGTGATGTGACTGACATGTTGTCTATACCCTGGTTCTGTGCATTATAATTAGAAAGCATTTAGCATCATAAACAGTAAGGATCTTTTTTTTTATGTCCAATGTGCTAAAAATAAAATGAATCAGAAACAGAAATATCTTAGTTTCAAGTTTTTATTTTTCTTGATTCTTCTATATTTTTCTGGTTTGTTGCTTCATGTTGTCATTGCTGAAGAAAGCGCTGTTATGTCTATTTTTTGAAGTTTGATAAAACAGAATTACAAGGCATCAGACATTGAGTATTGCACAAAATACCCCATTATTGCACAAGGCTGAGATAGAAAATGAATATAAAGGAGCTTTTCAGCATTTGCAACTACTGCAGACTAATAGTATTGTGTATCAAAAGATGTCTTTTATGATGGATAGTTTGAGCCCAATATCCGATCCACAGATTCAACATTCTCAGTCGCCCAGAACCAGGTCCAACACTCTTCGACAGACAATGGGCAGGCACATCAAAAAAAAAAAGGGTGGGACCAATCTGGTTCTTTTTAGACTACTTTGGTTAATTAATTCTGACTCTTGTTGCTTGTAAATAGATGTACAGTGCACACTGAAATAGAGAAGAGTGGACCGGATGTTTTCCAATGTTTGAGAACCACTGGCTTTGGCCTATAAAAAAAATAAAAGCTAATTTAAGATGGTCATTTTAATTATAAGTATATCGCCCACAAAAAAATTTATTAATGAAACTAAAAATTTATAAAATAAATGTAAAAAAAGTTCCAACTATATTTTAATCTAAAGTCAAAAGCAGTTTGTTCTGCATTTGAAAATAATAGAGGCAAATTTTGACCGACAAATCTAATAATTTATCATACCATACAATAAAATCAGTAATAGGCTACTAGTTTAGAGCTTTGGGTGAATGTTTTATAATACACAGTTTCCAGTGACCTCTGGAGTTGATGGACTACTTTGAAATTACTCTAAAGTTGGGCCGCTATTGTCTAACGCACAAATTTCCTTTATTGTAAACAAGGACGTGCGTGAAATTTGAAAAAATACAGATGCCGCTACCGGTGAACTGGGAGCCACCAATCATTTGTAGTCTGCACCCAAAGCGCCTTTTGAATCCCTCCTTCTCTTCCCACCTCTTCAAATCTATTGGCTGCCGGAGGAGTAGCGACAATGTTTAATGCACCATGCGGTGTCCGGAGTTCAGTCAGTGAGAGGAAGCGCTCCGTGTGCTTAGGGCTACTTTACGTGTTGGAAATACTAGACAACGAAACTGTGCGTATTTATTGTCGTCTTTTTCCACTGACACCTTCAAGCAGACACGTTTCAGGATGCGGGCTTGTTAGTGATTACATGTTCCGCTCATTTTAGTCCTGTTCCATGCGTATAGACTTTGAAGGAAGAGGACAGCGGACAAGGACAAAATGCCAATATACAGGATTCAGATTGTCAACACCGTTACGCACGCGTAAAAACCACTGACCGTTATTTAACACTCAGACTTTGGATTTACCTTTCTGGATTTTCAAGCTTTTCTTCTTCACGTTGTGTATCTCGCGAACAGTTTCTTTTTCTGAACAGCGGTGAGTCACTGCAGGCTCAAGGCAAGCCGCTGCATCCTAATCAGACAGCGGAGAGGACTTCAGCTCATTGACATTACAGTCATACTTTTCTGGAGCACTTTTTTTTTTCATTTTTTCCGCGCTGCACTGTAGCCTGTCTGTGCTGTGGGAGGCTTCTGCTTCCCCCCGTTCACCTGCGCAGAAGGATACGGGTGGTACCTCTATATGAAGTGGATACAGAGGATGAAACTCTCCTTGAATCCACACTGGAGCTGATGGACTGTTTTCACACGATTTTTCGCGCTTGGATATCTCCCTTTTATTAGGTAAGTTGCGTTTTATAGCGTTTGATTTTCTGTTTGTGTCATTTCACAATCCTTCCTTCTGCATACAAACGCAACAGCTTTTTCATAAGCACCGTTGAATACCATAGTGAGAGGCAGAAAGGGAAGGCAGTGGCGAGAATTACACGGCTGTGCTGAGATGTTGGCAGCTCATTTTCAGAATTTCTATAAGGCTCATTTTTAAAATCCGGATTAGGCGGATTTGTTAATGCATGTAAGAAGCTCATTTTAGACACAGTTATTCAAATATCCAATACAATAGGCCACCTTCACTTGTTTCCTAACCATGTTATTAAAGTTGCCCTATTCCAGTTGGCATCATGTGTGATCAGATCATTATTCCACTGAGGTCAGGTCATTTATGGCACATTAGGGACAAAAGGGAAAAAAACATGTAAACTGCATTTTAGTCATGTTTATCATAATGCATGTTGTAAGGTGAATAATTATTTCCCCATGCATCAGGCGCGCACAGTGTCTTCCCAAGGTTAACTAATTGACAAGCTCCCCCCATAATTGTGGAGATGAATTACACATGAGCCCTGTTTCATTTGGGCTCAGCGGTAGATCTGGTTTCTTACTGGCAGAACCGCTAATATAGCAGTTTTTGTGTTTGAGCAAGTAAATGGCATACATACATTAACTAAATATCATCTTCTCCCCCCTGTGCTCTCCCTCTGTAGGTGGTGTGAGGAAACATTTACAATGACTATTCTGTTTGGAGACTGGATCGCGATTATTGCTCAGATGAATCGGAGCACTCGGCTGAATATAAATTAGGTGTTCAGCGGCACCACAGATTGCTGAAAGAGAGAAAGACGCACCAAAGACAATCCACAAAGACAAATGCCAAGGATTATGAACAGAACTATTTATATGATCCTGAATTACAGAAAGAGCAAATCTGAAGGAGACATCAACAGGTCAAGGCAAGAATAAATACAAAACAAGACTGTAAAAGCTTCACAGAGTGGGGATGTATCTTTCTATTTTCTTTTTCCTTCTCTTGTGGGCTCAAGCCCTGACATTAAAAAACTTGAATTACTCGGTCCCAGAAGAGCAGGGACCAGGAACCGTAATTGGAAACATAGCCAAAGATGCCAGACTCGGACTGGAACAAACGGGGCAGGGAGGACAGGGTAAGAAAGCCAACTTCAGGGTACTGGAGAACTCTGCACCTCATCTCATTGATGTGGACCCTCAGAGTGGACTGCTGTACACAAAGCAACGGATCGACAGGGAAACATTGTGTAAGAGGAATCCCAAGTGCCAGCTTTCAATGGAGGTGTTTGCCAATGACAAGGAGATTTGTATG
The DNA here is from genome assembly GCA_036025885.1 of Hypseleotris bucephala. Lineage (NCBI taxonomy): Eukaryota > Metazoa > Chordata > Actinopteri > Gobiiformes > Eleotridae > Hypseleotris > Hypseleotris bucephala. The sequence continues at coordinate 9,301 of JAVQKG010296498.1, forward strand.
ATCAAAATAGACATTCAGGACATCAACGACAACTCTCCTACTTTTCCCTCAGATCAGATTGATATTGACATTTCTGAAAACGCTGTGCCGGGGACGCGCTTTCCACTGACCAGCGCACACGACCCAGATGCAGGGGAAAACGGCTTGAAAACCTATCAAATAACACGTGATGACTACAATCTCTTCTCCTTGGAGGTAAAATCCCGCGGGGACGGCACTAAATTCCCTGAATTAGTTATTCAACGCCCACTGGACCGAGAAGAACGAAGCCATCACACACTTATTTTGTCCGCTACTGATGGCGGGGAATATCCCAGATCAGGTACCATGCAGATAAATGTAAAAGTTATTGATTCCAATGACAACAGTCCTGTTTTTGACCAGCCCTCGTATGTAGTAGAAATTCCTGAAAACTCACCCCCTGGTAAAGTGTTAATTGATTTAAATGCCACTGACCCTGATGAGGGAAACAATGGACAAGTAGTCTATTCTTTTAGTGGCTATGCTCCAGAGAGGATCCGTGAGCTGTTCTCCATAGATTCCAGGACAGGGGTCATAAAGATTCAGGGGGAAATTGACTACGAAGAGAGTCCAGTTATTGAGATTGACGTCCAGGCAAAGGACCTAGGTCCCAATCCAATTCCAGGTCATTGTAAAGTCACAGTTAAAGTGCTTGACAGGAATGATAACTGGCCATCTATAGGTTTTGTGTCTGTGCGACAGGGGGCCATCAGTGAAGCAGCACCTCCAGGCACTGTCATTGCACTGGTTCGTGTCACAGACAAGGACTCTGGTAGGAATGGGCAGCTTCAGTGCCGAGTGCTTGGTAATGTCCCATTTAAACTTGAAGAAAACTATGATAACTTCTATACAGTGGTGACAGACAGACCTTTGGATAGAGAAATGCAGGATGAATACAATGTCACTATTGTGGCCAAAGACAATGGCAACCCTCCTTTGAACTCCACCAAATCATTTACAGTGAAGATCCTGGATGAGAATGACAATGTTCCCCGCTTCACCAAGTCAGTTTACCTGCTCCAGATTCCAGAGAACAATATCCCTGGAGAGTTTCTCGGTTCTGTTCTGGCCCATGACCCAGATCTTGGTCAAAATGGCACTGTTTACTATAGTATTATAAACTCTAATGTTAGCGGTGGAGATGTCAACACTTATGTCAATGTGAATGCTGCAAATGGAGCTATATATGCAGTGAGATCTTTCAACTATGAACAAATTAAATATTTTGATTTTAAAGTTCTGGCTAAAGATGCAGGCTCTCCACACCTTGAGAGCAATGCTACAGTACGTATCAGCGTCTTGGATGTCAATGATAACATACCGGTCATAGTTCTTCCTCTACTTCTGAACGATACGGCTGAAATCCATGTCCCACGCAATGTTGGCGTTGGCTACATTGTCACTACAGTGAGAGCAGTGGATAATGACTATGGTGAAAGTGGGAGACTCACATATGAAATCTCCGATGGCAATGAAGAAAACCTTTTTGAGATGGATCCTGTGACTGGAGAAGTGAGAACAGCCCACCCTTTTTGGGAGGACGTTAGCCCTAATGTGGAGCTTATCATCCGCGTGTCAGACCATGGCAGGCCGACTCTCACTGCTGCCGCTAGACTAATCATCAAAGCCTCCAATGGACCTCTCTCTGGCGGGGCACCACATGTTACGGACAGACAGAACTGGGATATGTCTTTGCCTCTAATTGTGACTCTAAGCATCATATCTATAATGCTTTTAGCTGCCATGGTGACTATAGCAATCAAATGTAAGAGAGAAAATAAGGAAATTCGAACTTATAATTGTCGAATAGCAGAATACTCACATCCTCAGTTGGGAAAGGGCAAGAAGAAGAAGATAAACAAGAACGACATCATGCTGGTGCAGAGCGAGGTGGAGGAGCGCGATGCCATGAATGTAATGAATGTGGTAAGCAGTCCTTCCTTGGCCACCTCTCCCATGTACTTTGACTACCAGACACGCCTGCCCCTCAGCTCACCACGGTCAGAGGTCATGTACCTCAAACCCACTGCCAATAACCTCAGCGTGCCCCAAGGCCACGTGGGATGCCACACCAGCTTCACAAGCCCAGTCACCAGCACTACAGACACACCTACTAACCGCATGTCTATCATTCAGGTAAGAGAAATTGCACTTTTCCTCCTTCACTGTTATGCCACTGTTTCCCCCCACCTTAATCTAAACCAAAAGTCTATTTCCTAAAGGCTGCTTGTTTTGTTAAGAGAGAGGAAGGGAAAATACAAGGGGCAGGCAGAAGCCCGGAGGCTCGTGAGCACAGAGAGAAGAGATGGGTGGGAGGGGTAAGCATTAGACGGATTAAACAGTCATTCTGGTGCTCTGTGACATCCACACACAACTGTTGTGCTCAAAATATGTCACGGCAGCCTTTGTAATCACTGTCCCTGTCAAAATTTTTCATTAGTCACTCACTCAATTGGGATTTTGGAGTAATCTTTTTTGGCCTTATTGGGTGTGAACCTCGATTGGGTATGATGACCTCAAATCAAATCAATCTTCCGTTCACTGACAATTTGTCAATAAAGCTTGGATATTTTTTTATATAACAGATGCAGCCTAAACTTTGTTTCCCTGTCAGAGAGTGTGTTACTCTAGATTGGGCATTAAGACCTACAATCATTCTTTATATTGTGATAAACATTATACTCTCATTGTTACTGATTCAGTTTGTGCTTTATCTAAATCTAGGATACATGCAGACTAAAGCCTAATATGACTGTTGCTGTGTGAAAACTCATAGTTCAGTGAAAGGACTAGATGATACAATTCCACGTAAAAGAATAGCTCCTGAGGTGATGGGATCTTTATGTTATTGTGGAGGGGGCTGAGTGGAAGGGGATCACTGGCTTCACTGGGGTCATCAGGTGGGCACCCTCGATAATTATTAAGATCATGTTAATAACGTAACATCACTAGTTTGATAGTAAATTGTATAATAAAGTACATTTCTCTTTGAACTATTTTACAAATTTCTAATCAAGTGTGTGAAAAAATATAACCAAGGTGAGAACAATTATTGTGATAGTGGTTTGAGATAATTGCATTCCTTAAATTCTTACCAATACCTTCTCATAGTCCTAATAATAGACTTCACTCTGCATCTGTGCATGACCCTACTTAGCAATAACATTTCTGCTTGCTCCCTGCTTTCCTGCTTATTGCCAGTCTTAAAAATATCATACATTAAAGCAGGGTCTGTAACATGAACACGCTTTGTCCTAAATACACCCCTCGTTAATAGTGGCTTTAATCCCTGGAGATTAGCAGATTGTTCTTATTTCCGTAGCTACTTTAGACGTCTTTATTCTGAGTACTTTGGTGTGTAAGCTTCTAACGTGATAACTTCTCTGTGTCTTTGGCCTTAAGCTCATTAAAAGTCTGTTGTGTCAGACAAGGATTAAGACTTGGTTAAGGCAGGAGTATGAAGCAAAAGGGGTACTAGATATTTACTCTTCATCAATGTTATGGTCAGTGTTGTACACAGAATTTTAATACTGAGAGGTGCAGGATGCAACATGGATGCCTCAACATGGTTGAATTGGTTTAATTATATGATGCCAGTTACCTCAACAGCTAGCCTATAGATTATAAAAATGTAGTTTTTAGGAATATTTTCCAATTATATTATAAACATATTTTGAAAACATACAAAAAAAAAAAGTAAATTGGTAATATTTGTAATGGTTTTGTGTTGACCCTGTTAATTGCACATTAACAATATCAAAACCCTTAGAAATAACACTAACATTGTCCAATTAAGGTGGCCATTAGTGCTATAGCATTTGGGACTTTCACCGATTATAAACCTTGCTGTCTGATGTAGTCTTGGTTAAGGTCTTAATCCTAATTTATAAGTAATTTTGTCCAAGTATAGATTTGATATTGTCAGGGTTTGGTTTAGTCATTATTTAAATTTTAGTCATATAGTAAGTTCTGGTTATGCCTAGAATCACTTACACCCGGTTTAGTTGTTGGTCCTGGCTGATTTGTATTTAATTTTGTCATTGATTAGTCCTTGTTTATATTTTGTAGGTTGTATTTTTCCCCCCGTACACTACATGTACTGAAATTCAATACAATCATTTTTTCAAGCTTTTCTAAAATTCTATCTTCTGTCCAGATAGTAGTAAGGTATTGAGAAATGCTACATGTGGCCTTGGTTATTGTTGCTCTAAACTAGAGTGCTACAGCTTTACCCGAGTAATGGCTACTTTGATTTATGGAATTTGGCCTAGGACTAGAGAGGAGTGTCCTTATGGTTAGATTCTGATTGACCCTAACTATTACTCCTGACTATTACACTGTTCATTAGGCCATACTCTGTCATTTCTAGCCCTTCTATTTGCACTGGACAGGGATGTGACCAGGGCTATGATCAGATGTGACGTGTTCTCACCCGGGAGCGAGGCCACTGTCTGTTGTTCCCACTTTTAATCCTGGGACTTGCTTTATTGTGAGCCAGCTGCATAGGGCATGGGTCAGCTCAGAGACCGTTAAGGCATCCTAAGCAGTGGAACACACTAATTGCTGGTCCAACTCTGTTGCAGCCTGCTTCTCCAGTGTTTCTAGTTCCATAGTAATTAAGATTCCATTATATTGTAACACAGTTGTTAATGCACGTCCATAAAAAACTGAGTTGTGATGTCTTGATTTAATTTTCAGCAAATTATTGGTTGAGGTTAGATTTGGATAGCCCATGATGGTTTAGCCTGATTCAAGTTTGGATGAATGGTTTGGTATTTGATTTACACCTAATTTGACTTCACACATACTAAATAAAATTCAAACTACCAAATCAACAGATTTCTGATGAAAGATACCAAAATATTTTTAGATTTAGTTTTGCAGAATTCAACACAGTTATTACATTATTCTGTTGTTTCTAATATTGTGTTGGACTAATATTATTGATGATTAAGACTGTTGCATCTAATTTTGTGCACTTCCTGTTCAGACTTCCTAAACAGAAACCTGGTGACATGTTCCAAGTGTCTTGTTTACATTCGCGGTGCTGAATGCATGAGGCATGCTGGGCGCTCTGTTGTATTATTCAACACAAACCTGTGTAGAGGGAGATGGCCAGAGGCATTAAGTTTCTTCAGAAGCTGTACCGAAGCGTATCACTTTTCTCTTTATTCCCTGATTGTGTCGGCTGCCTTCTTCCTATGCGTGGACAGTAAGTAACATGAGTCAGAAGAGAGTGGCTATGGGAAAAATGTCAGGAAACAAAGACAGAATTCCCCTCCCATCGATCCCAAGGCCTCTCAGCCCATCTGTCACCGCGGTTGCCAGAAGAGAAGGTTAAATACGAAAAATAAATACAGAGATGGATAAAGCAGAGAGTGTATGAACTGTATAGTCACAAGTTTCAAAAGAACACATTTAGCCTTATTCTTACAAAAACCCGGTACCAGGTCAGGCACGTATTGATAAGCGAAAATAAGCTTTAACCTTACCGATTCTATTATTGATACTGGAGGAGTGGCATGCGTCCCAGTGCATCTGAATGGCGAAAGTTGCTTGTGAGCACTGCAACAAGTAATCTGGCAAAACATTTCACCTAAACTTTATAGAGCAGGGAAGGGCGATAGGCTGAAGTTATGACTGTATGCTTGAATTTATGTAATAGCCTGCACTGAATCAACTAAAACCAGTGCAGTCTTTTAAACATGACGTTGAGTTTATTTATATCAAATAGGCTTCTGCTTTGTCTTGCATTTTACAGTAGCTTATATATTTTATCTCTTTTTAGTTAGATTTGTTAAAAATATTTCATATAAAATGTTTACATATTTTTTAATATTTCAATAAGAGAAATTCCAATTCTCAAGGATTGTTTTTATATTATAATTGAATATTTTGACTTTAGAAGAATCAATAAGAATACAGTTAAAAGACCAGATTATTAAGGAGTATCAAAAGTATAGTAATATTGATACAAATCACTACCCCTATTCTGAAGGTTGAAAAGGGTATCTGGACAAGGTGTCCAGTGTTCGGTGTAACCAACGCAATAACGAAATGGCCTTCATCTGAGTTTAGTTGTCTGGAGTCAACCTCTATTACTTAGTTCTAATTGAGTCCAAAACTTAGCCCTGGTTTAGTCCTTTGTAAGTTTTGACCGTTAGGCTCAGAGCCTTGTTTCTCATCATGCATTAAAACTAAATTCTTTAACTTAACTTTTAGATTGTCTTTTTGTGTTGCAGTATCCAACATGGTTACCTGGGAGGTTTTCTATTACTGTGCGACTCTATGGCATATGACAAGTGATGTCAACAACACAATTAGTGGGATCTTGGTTGAATCTGTGTTTGAATCTAAATATAACCCTTTACTGACAACTTCTCTAATTACATTGCTATGGTAAATAATAAGGAAGCATATAGGGCTGCAGCAATGAATATGGTCCTCATTTATTAGGATCAAGTCCTCAGGTGGCATAGTTTCAGCTTCACCTTGGTATTTGATTAATTAATCGAGTTAGTTGGAGTCCAAATGTTGAATTAAAATGATATGTTGAAAGACAGAAATCAGGTTTAATAAGATTGTTTTAATCTACTAACTTGTTAATGGCACTTATATGCAAACGTCAACAAGCATGGACTGATTTATTGGAGTATGACTATGAGACACCCACTCCATCTGAAGGTAGACTCTTGCTAGCTCTTGCTCTATTCAACAATAGAAACTTCAGTAAAGGTACAACAATGCTCTGGATTGAACCCTAGCACAAACAGAGGAGCTGTCCTCATCCACACCTACTCCTCCGAGCGACTAGCAGCCTGCAACTTTCAGTTTCTCTCCACATTGCTGCCAGCCCCTTAATGATGTTTAATAGCGGTACACTGTCAGACAGGCTGAAGCTGCTCACTGGGAGAGAGGGTAGGAATAATACGTGTAGGTCTGATGCCCTTATCAATGTCACCACAGCGCCAGCAACCAGCCCACTGGAGGGCCGCATTTCATTTGTAAAGAGAATTCCACGGGATAAGGAGACGGATGATACGTAATGATACCTAATTCTGCTTAAGGCGTTGAAGGGAATTACTTAGTGAGGAATCAAGGTTAAAACCAATCTGCCGCAGAATTCCTCTATGTATGGTACACACAGGAAGAATGGATTGCAGTAAATCGTGCAAGCTCACAGTCTTCAATACTTTTTATTTTTATTTTGTCCCACATTATGTTACACCCTGAGCAGCTGTGCCAGACCTGATTCACAACCTAGTCTTTGAAGCTGCCCAGACTGTAATCAGACGTCAGTTTCCCTCATTACTTTAAAATGGACCATTATATTATGATGATTTGTTTTGATAGGTCCAGTAATATGATTCACTGTAAACATTCTTAAAAAGAAATGTGTGTACAGTATGTGATAAAGGCAGATGGGTGACAGAAAACTATAAAAGCTGCCTTTAGGTGGCGCCTTTCTGCCTTTTGTAGCATGGCACTGAGATGACAGTGTTAAGGAGAAAGGGAGCACTTATATGTGCTGACTTGACAGTGACAGCTCTCATACCCAGAAGAACTAATACCATGGTATGCAATCAATGCATACATTAGATATGTATTGAATATGTATAATGTATTAATGTTTACACAGTGACTGGACAAACGGTTATTGTTGTGTTTTACCTATATTGAGGAATGTTTTCCTTTTTTCATTCAGTAGTTTTATTTATAAGAGCCCATAAACTCTTCAAGTACATTAAAGCAATGGTATAAGATGGTTAAGTGACATGGCTGTGAATATTTGATTGCCTTTATACCACAGAAGGATCCAGTATGCAGTGCTTTGATTTGTTTAGGTATAAGTACAATCATGCCAACAATGCAGCTCGAGCAGATGTTGAGAATGGATGCTTCCAGGAATGGACCTACTCTGCATAATTTAGGGAGAGTGTATATGTGTGTGGGTGTGAAGTCATTGTGTATTCCAGGCATGTGATTTAAGCCTTTAGCTGGCAGCCTCCGTGACAGAGTCCCTCTCTTTATGAGCGTGACAATCTTGCATTTGTCCGAACCTTGAAACACCCTTCCTCCAAGTCGCACACAAACACACAGATGCTTGTGAAGCTAGTCGCTTGGATTCTGACGGGAAAGTCTTATCAAAGCCCTGATGTATATTGTATTGAAATTGCGCCTACACTTCAGTGGCTACTGAGGCAATGAATAGAAAAAGCACTCTTTATTTCATTTCTCCTGCTCTTCCTTCATCTTTTGATAACTGCAGCTCTGAGGAACTTTCCATGGTTTGAGATTGGTAAGGAAAATGCATGAAGTCCACTTGCCTATATATGAGTTTTCTTTCATGGCCCTGTGATATTTTCATTTTGTCTATGCTTTGGTATGATGTTAAGTCACCAAGCTACATGTTATATACACTTGAGTGATTCATGAAAGATTAGATTAAAACTATCGTTCACCACAAATTGGAGCAAATTAATTAGAGCACTTTCAGTAATTGTTCCCTAAGGGACAGTAAAATTTCTGGAGTGTTTTTTTTTTATCCCAGTAGTGAACTTGTGGGCAAGATATGTATTATTATACATAAACTTCTCAGCTGGCTTTTAGGGCAAGTCTATATATATATATTTTTTTTTTTAAACAAAATGCTGCTTTTTGTACATATGCACTGTTTCTGAATTATTAATATCTACTTTTATTACTTTACTGATCCCCGAGTTACTATGATAAAGACAAGTTAGAGACAACACTTAGACGTTGCTCCAGGGGAAGCTCACTCAATTAACATATCTTTATCTAAGCGAGACAAATATTTCTTGACACTGAAGGTTCATTTATTAGGATCAAGATAAATGCATTTACGCAAATAACACTGCATGACTTAAAGCTGTTGCGAGCAGTACAACCCTGCACACCCAACAAAACAGCAGCTATATTTTCCCCCTCTTTCATTAATAAATAATAGAGTTTAACAAATCGGGGGAAACCAGAGGATCTGAGGTCATCTGAGGTCTCTGGCTACATATTTATGAACAAGGGAAACAACAAGAGCACATGGGTTGGATACATTCACTATATAGCCTACTGATTATTAAATTAAATTTGTTATTTATTATATAAGGCACACCAGGAACAGTTTAGTCTTCCTACTGTAGCTTATCTTGGTTCCTCTTTGTGTATGTGTTATGTCATTTAAAAATTCAAAAATTGTAATTGTTTCAAGATTTTCACAATTAATAGGTAATATTATTTGTACACCGGACACTTTTCTGAGATTGGAGGCAGCTAAGGAAAATGTTTTATTCATTGCTTCTCAAAAACCCAAGTAACTCTGATAAATAATTGAACATGAATGTAGCCCCCTGACTATGCGTATCACTAAACACATTTAGCCCCGCTACAAACAGTAGCACACACATACTGTAGATGTGTACATCCTCCGTCTATGCTCTGATTTGATTACGCTAACTGCCTGAACTGGTAATATACTGTAGGCTGAACCTCTGTAGGCTGACCTCTGTGATAGTCAGATTGGCCGGAAACATTAGGCCAATTTGCTTGGTTCAGTTGATGGCAGCCTATTGGAGATGACATGTGCATGATAATAACACAGTGTTTGTCACTTAGAGGTTATCTTGAGTTTGTGTGCAGTGCATTTTAAGTAAAGTGAAAGACTACCCTGGCTAGGCTCTAGACACTGTTCCTCTGAGTTGGGTCTAAATTTTTCATGTTACCGTGTCGAGTGCTATTGTGAAGATCGGGTTACCCTAAAAGGGAAGAGTGACATTTAAAGTGGTTACAGATCAAAACCCTCTTTCCTGTCCAATTTCTGGTTGAGTTGTTTTCCAGACCCTCAGGAGAGAAGCAAAGGAGTGTTTCATCTGTCATGTGTCGATGTATGTAAATGTGCAGGAGCACACATGTACCTGCGCTACCTCCAGCTGTGCTCTGAAGCACCAGTCGCTCTCATTCCTTTAGATTGGAATGGGCTTCCCTATCGGGCAGCCTGCCCCCTAAGGGCTCTTAGCTGCCTCCTGGGGTCTTCTGACTTAACACTTTGCTCAGTGGGGGGCTGTCGATGGCTATAGAGACCGCTGACCTCTCTCTAATGTGTACTGAGATGCACAGAGTACAGAGTGTACACACGGTACCCATGTATTTCTTTGAACTGCCAGCAGCTGGGTCTCCTTGCTGTAAATCAAACACTTTCAAAGTCAAACAAAGTGGAAGTCGCTCTGTTGTGCTTTGGCACTTGTCCAATGTGAGAGAGCCTTTATTTCTGCCACATCTTCTCACTGTGGCTGCAGGCTTGTGTTACAGAAACAAGAATGAGTTATGCTGACCGCTTTCTACCTTCTATCTCATTAGGATGAGAGAAATGATGTACTCCTCTTTCCTCCTTTCCGTGTCCTTGCCTTTTACATCTCAGCAATTCTTTAGCTTCATCTGTAATGTGAGTAATTGATCTCAGGGATACACTACCATTTGCTCTAATTTCACCCAACTACATGTCACAACAAGCTGTCTGTGTGCAGTGGCCCGATCTGGAAACTACAATTTGCATTGCAATTTGAGCAGGATTATTCACCAAAGTGTAATACTGCCAGTGCATGTTTTCATGCTTTTGCATATAATATTTGTGCATTTAAGCAGGCTGAGCACTCAGTAAGGACAGTGAAGCACATCTTGTTCCTGCTTGTATCTATAGCACAGTTTGAAATCTGATTCCCATGTCTGCAGCACTCTGAATTGACAGCTACTGTTTTGCAGCGGCTGGTCCATGTTTGTGGCAACAGAGACGCAAATGAGCCACCACTCTGAGACGTTATTGCCTAAACAAAGAGACCCACTAAGTGACATCAAACCTTTCACAGTATCTCTCTTCAGGGTACCCGTGGAAGTGACAATTGCTAATGGTATTGAAATCTTTTTTGTCATCTAATTGATGCACTCAGTTGGTTTCATGCTGGGTTTATGTCTTTGGAAGAAGTCTTCCTGCAAGCCTTAAACATTCAGATCAATGGCCGCTTTCTCGGTTTTCATATTCGACTCTCTTTTGGCGGTGTACAGTATTTCATTATCTCTCCCTCTGGGTGTCACTTAAAGAAACAAATAACAGATGAAATAAAATTTTCTTTTGCATCCTTTTCAAGACTTGACTCTTGAATTTTGAAGCCTCCTCCCTTTTCTCTTTGCACGCCATCCAATATAAGCATTGCAATTGCTCATGTTAGTGACAACCCAAGGCAAATTCATAATGATGAGATTATCTTGTCAACAGTAGCCAGTGTATATGTCTGCTGTATTGATCGGTGTTGTCTTAATAAATGAAGTAGCACGATGGACGCGTTTGGTGCAATGATAACTGCACACATCTCTGCTATTTACGCGGCTCGCTCTGGAGTTGATGAATAGTGCTTATGTATTCGCCTCTCTTATTTCCTGGTGGATGGAAGGTTGGAGCAACCCCTCACCCCCCGAACTCATCCCCCCATTGACAATCTAATTTCTGAGCATGTCCGCTTTGAGGTCACGTTGACATGCTGAGTCGATGTACTCCCAGGTGGAGCGGAGGAGAGACAAAGGTGCTGTCGTGGGATGAACCAATCCCACTTTGTGCAAAGGGATAGTCGGGTGTAAGATTACTTGATCCACAGAAGCAACTCGCAAAACTATCACATAATATCTTTACTGTATAAATCCTTCCTATCTACTTGAATCTTTCCTTCAGATTAATCCAGATATGAAAAAATCTGTTCAATTTTACATAAGCAAAACAAAAGCCTATGGGTACACCCTGAACAATGTTTGTCTGTCTGTCAGATCTTTCGTTTCAAAGGTCTGACAGACAGACAACCGTCCACTTGAAAATTGAAAATTTTACAATCCCAAAATTTCTATCTTCTCTAATCACCTTCTCAAATGCACACTCAAGATGGTATTGCCTGAATAATTAAATTTACTGCGCTGTATTCTGTATTAAACTAATCTTTGTGTTCTTAAACGCAATGTGCTCCTATAACTCTTATATTTTGTTTCCTTTCCACTACTACAACCCACTCCTCGTGCATTCTGAAAAATGCTAATATTTATTATTCTGTTCTATGCATTCGGCTGGTAATGCTTATTTGGTCCAGGGGAACCCTAAAACATAGAGTGGAGTTTAAATGATGGAGCTTTTGAATGGGAGTTTGTGGAAGAGAGGAGAAGGTCAGTAGGGTTTAGTGCTGGCGATTACGTGTGATTGTTTTCACTGCGGGGCTTTGCTGATTAATGCTAAAGCTAGCCTGACAGATTCTTAATGCACCATAGACACACTTAAAAGAGACTTAAAAGGAGCGGATGGCCAGCACTTTGACAAGTGGGCATTACATTAAAGCCTTTGCTGTCAATCTAGTTCTTTTTGTCTTTTGTCTTTACTCGTTGTGGATGTACTGCCTACTTTGTATAAATTTGACTACTTAACCAAATCTAGAAAAACAAATGCCTACAATATAAAGTTTTGTTTTTTCCCCCAAATTATTCACTTGATGGTTTACATAAGGGCCTTTGTGTTCCATTGAATGTGCAAAAGAAAACTTTATTAGAGATTAAATGATTATAAAAGTACAACTAACTGGCCATAGTCCAAGGTATATCCTGCTTAACACCTATAGTTACTAGATGATTCAGGAATGTCAACTGTATGCGGTAGAAAATAGATAGATAAAATCTTGGCAACTAACTGCACAGGTTTCTGGTCCCATTAGTTAAAAATGTGGTTAAATATTAGAACCACAGTCACATAGTATTTTAATGTAGTCAGTTTCCTAGATGTTTATAGGGCAGATTCTCTAGGCTTTCCTCACCATGCCCAATGACCCACTACATGTGCAGGATACAGGTCACCTTGAGAAGAAATGACATCTGCTGCATGCATGGGGGGCCCAGGTGGCTGTAGATGCAGAGCATGTGCATCTCTGCACCTATGTCTATTGATATTCCATGCATTTGTTGTTTATATCTGGCCTTGGTGCTAGTCTGGGCTTTTGGGAAATATCTCTAAATCCTTTCATCTATGCAACACTTCTTGTTGCTATTAATTCAAATGGAATAATTTTGTTCTTTAATGTTTTTCTTTTTTCCTCTCTTGTGTAATGGCAAGCAAGGCCGCATTTTGTGCTTGCTTTACTTGTTTATGAAATGTATTTTAACTTGTCATATTTGATATGGATACAAGGATGTGATGATTCAAATCAAGCTGACACAATTTGAAGTAAAAGTCAAATAACCAAAAGTTATTATCAACACTGAATTGTAAACTGGCTCCACAATTGGAATATTGTTAATTAGGGCTAGGCACCGAAAGTCGGTACCTCTGTGGTATCAACCGAAAAGCTCCGGTAGGTGCTGGCACCGAAAAAAATATTACTCTTTCGGTGCCAGTTTTCGGTGCCGAGACGCTCCCCAACAGCCCTGTGTTTACTGCACACACCCACAACAGACGC